>RJWH01001094.1:230619-467634 GCA_004363575.1 Solenodon paradoxus
TCTCTCCCTCTTGACTCTCCCTCTCCCTCTCCCCCTTCCTCCCTCCCTCTCTTGGTTGTAGCAGGAAGGAAGGAGGGGGTGGGCACAGGAAAGAAGGAAAAGAAAACTGAAAAGAATTGTATGCCACTGTCTGTATGTCCTCAACTTGTAGATAAGTCCATCTGAGTTGCACTTTCATCTTTTTATTTCCGTTTTGAACACCTCTTTTATCATTCAGCCAAATGTGGTAGACAAAGCACTTTTGGTGCCCTGAGCCACAGAGCTCTGGTTAGGGGGCTGGCTGTAAATTGACGTGGCATGGAAATTCTCCGCTAAGTTGTAGCAGCCTGCACGTTTCTCAAAGATCAAGCCCAGCCTCCCGGAGCCGTAGCTTAATCATCATGGGTTCAACGACTCTACAGAAAAATGGATAGAAAAACTCTTAAGCGCCTTTCTTTGGACTCCAATATTTTCTTTTGGGAAATTTATGGTTTAACTGAAAAAATCAAAGCAGTTAAGACTGTAACTTTCTTTTGCCAGCTGACACAACAGAATTTGCTGCTCTCCTTCCCCTATCCTGCAGTTTAATTCCTTACAGATTTTGCCATGGGGTGCGGACTTAGAAAACTAGAAGACCCTGATGATAGCAGCCCTGGAAAAATATTTTCTACCCTGAAGAGACCGCAAGTGGAAACAAAGACAGAATTTGCTTATGAATATGTATTGCTGGATTTTACTTTACAAGGTAACTTTTGCTTCTATTTTATAACTTGTTAAATGAAATGACTCAAAGATAAGGGAATATTTGGGTTTTCTTTTTTTTTTTACGTATTGACTTGTGAATCATTAAACTGTTCTTCATAATCAGATTGCAAATGAATCTAACAATAATGCTTTTGTTTCTTAATTATATTTTGAAACATTTTTGTTTTGTTTGCTTTTTGTAACAAGGCTCACACGTACTTTATCAAATTAGAAAAATTACATGCAATATTTCTTTTTTAAGCCAAAAGCTTATTTGTAGAAGATACCTGTTTGATTTCCAGGCTGAGTAGCCATAATTTTAATGACAGTTTGTGTTTTGAAAAAAACTATCTGAAAGACACAAAAAGGTAGCCTGTAAGAAATATTACTTGCATCATGTGGAAGAAGGTTTGCAAAGACAATTCAGAGGTTTCTAACCCTGCTAAATGTTGGGATTATGCTAGTCATTTGATATTTTTGACCAAACTAGACTTGAAGTTTAAAATTTAGTTTAAAAAAAGGGAGGCGGGGAGGTCGTCTTCTGTAAGACACTTCCTTTGCCTGGTGCCCTGTCTCTAACAGAGAAACTCCCTGTTCCAGAAAGTTGGAAACACAAATAAACAAGCCCAGATGGGAGCCCTGTGGAAGGGACTGAGACAACTCAGCTTCACAAATGCTTCAGCCTCGCTTCTTTCAGAAATTGTAGAGTTCTGTACAACTATATGGATAAAATTGAGGGTTGTTTTTTTTTTTTTAAGCAAAACTATATCTTTAATTATGGGATACTAACATGAATTTTGAGTTTTTAAATTTGGAATTTAAGATAAAGCTTGCTTACTATTAGAAATTAGTTGTTAGTATTTTAAGTTCTTAATACAAAGTTAGACTTCTAATTCTAATAAGCTACTCATTTTGTCAATTCATAGAAAGTATGTACTACCTAAATTACCAAGTTGGATATCGTCTTAATTTTTTTTTCAACTTAAACATAAATTCTCCATTTTTTGGCTTACTCTCGAAACAGTGCATCTTTGTGTGACAAGCAAAAGCAGCCCATTTTTCTTTGTCAAAAATTGACCCAGCCAGCAAACAAACTCCCTTCAGGGACGTACACAAAGTCTGTACTTACACCTTTAACATTTACACTTCCATTTTTATATAAAGCTAAGACATCAAAGCAAAAAATGTCATTATTCTTAGTCTTATTTTCAATTATAGAAGTTAAAAGTAGATGGAGATAATGGTGATATTCAGAGAAGAAAACAATCAGGTGTATTTTTTTTACTTTTTCAAAAACCATGATTTGAGAAAGTATTTGTGATTTGGTGCTATATTTACTGCACTTAGTGTCCTTGTCAATTTTTTTTTTGGACTGGTTTCTATAAATTCATAGGACAAAACACAGACTCTCCTTAACCTTAAGTCCTTGTCTGTTCATAAACTTTAGGCCAGCCATTTTGATTTTCTGCGTTTTAAGATTTGCTGCAATTCCCCATAGGATCATAGGGCTTAAAAAGTAACTTGAAATTTTTTTTGATTTCTTTCCAAAAAAGTTGAGTCTCAATCAAATTTGTGTAAATACAGTCATCCTTGAATCAGAAAGATCTCCAGCATCCTTCAAAAGTCATTCTGGGTTTTGTTACTATCCGAAGCCCTTCTCTCTAAGAAAGGAATATAATTACTATTTTCCACTGTAGATATTTGGAAGAGGTAATAGACTATCATGCTATGAAGTCTATATATGGGCATAGTTTGCAAATGTTAACACAGAAAGAAAGCATGTGTTTTAAAGTTGCACCTGGTTCCTATTTGGTCCAGGCGCCTAGTCTCCTGGTGCCTCTTTTCTCTCCAATTCTTCCACATGTTTTTGTTTTGTTTTGTTTTTGCCTTCGCCTTTTTCTCAGAAGCCAATTCTCTACATAAGCCCAGCAATTAACCTTATGTTGTCTCTGCCCCGCACCTGCCACTCCAGTGTATAGAGGCGTTGGGAGATGGTGAGGAGACGGGTGAAACGGGTCAGCTTTCCACTTAGCACTGGCAATTCTGACATGGAATTGTTGTAAGGAGTATTGAATAGTGGCACCTCCTGCCTCTCACAGGCCACCAGGCAGTGAGAAACCTTTCACAAAACAAAATGGCCTGGTGACAGCTGTGTGTGCTCATGATGAACCTATCTCTTACCTTATTTTCCAAACGGGGATTTGGGTCAGCAAGTGAAGTCCCAGTGGAGAAGAAGACTTTGAAATGTTCAGGTTATAATTATCTTGAACAACTTATTTTCCATATATACCCCCACCCTCTTTCTTCCCCACACTCAGGGAGGGGGGTGAACTTTGAGCCAATATTGGCATCTCTGGAGAAATAATGGCCTATCATTAAGCACATAAGCTCTAGGGTCAAAGTTCCTGGATTCTGAATACAGGCTCTTTCACTCACTAATTGTGGGAAGTTTGTAAACTTTGCTATGTCTGTTTCTTCATATGTAAAATGGAGGTTTTGGTGGTGCTTACTTATTAGAATAGTTTTAAGGATTAAAAGAGATAATACAAAATAACCTACTTAGACGGGTACCTGGCAATTAATAAGCACTTAATAAAAGTTAACTATTATTATCCCACTTGACTTTATGCCAGGTCTACCAACTGTGCTAGTGAGATTTCAGTAGCACTCTAGTGATGTTTTCTGGATTTTTATAGTAAATGTTTATATGTATAGTCATTTGAATGTGTGTGTATATGAATGTGTCACCAAATTTCTTAACGAAAAGTTAAATTAATTCTGCAAATGATACTGAGGGTATTTACCTCCTTATATAATCCCATAAAACAACCTGAATAATAATAGCCTGAAGGATTTTTAGAGCATTTATAGCTTTATAATTAAAAATGTATTTACAATACTAAAAACCCAATGGAAGAACAGATGGTAGCTTTCTTATTTGAATTTCTAGTAGAATTATGTAAAATATATTGAGTAAAATTTGCTGGCTTTTAGCTTGTTTTCTTATTGTTAGAATAAAAAACTTTCATTGTCTTTTATCATCATAGCAGTATAAATATGTATGATTATGTGTTCTGTAGACAAAGCTGATAAGTACTGAAAATACAAAGGGGATGACATGGTTTCTGTCCTCCAGTATTTTATATTTTAATAGGTCAAACTGGACAGGATCATGAACTCCTCAAGGTCAGGAATTAAATCATATCCATCATTGTATCCTTAATGTCTAGCAGTGTTCGGCACAAGACCACTGGCTAATAAGTTTTGTTGAATTAATGAATGAAAATTACAATACAAGGTTTCAGTAAAAGAAAAAAATCAGTTTTGAATAGGATCAATTAGAACTTGAATTCAGACTTTAACTGGGTTAAAATAGGGTTTAGTTAAGCAGAAAAACATTTAGAGGTTGAAGCACATTCAAGGGCTATTGAATAGAGCAGTGGACTAAGGGAAGTTTTGTAGAAAAGAAACAAAAATAAGGTTGGAAACAAATGAATATGAAATGCTCTAACTTAGCAATCAAGTCTTAATCCTATGGGAAATAAAAAGCTGTAAGGGATTTTGAACACATAGCTAATAAGCACAGAAAAGTGTCTTGCAGTGGGATGAGATGGATGTGAGGAGAAAAAGTAAAAGACTGCTTGTAGTGGTCAAGGCTAGTAATGATCAGCACTTGCATAGTAGGGGCAGCAATAAAATACAGTGCAAGGGGTAGACATAACAGACATTATGAAAAGGGAACTTCCTTAGCCAGTGGTTGGCTGGAAATAAAGGAACAGAAAGAATCAAGTATCTAGGATGATTTCCCAGTTCTGGAGCTGACTAACTGGAAATAATGAGTCTCTAACAGTAGGAGGGCCCTCCCAAAGAGAGTTAGTGTGTGATGGAAGAGCAATTCCATTACAGACAATTTGAATCTGAGGTGGCCCTGTGACATCCTGGTAGAGATCATTATAGATGCATGACTAGAGATGATGATTTCCAGGAGGAATTGAAGTAGTCTTTAAAAGCATTAAGTATCTTGAGCAGAGTCATCAGGTATATTTAACGATATTGAGAACAAAAAATGATGAAGACAATCAGACTGTCTAGCACCAGAGAACTTGAGGAAAGCAAAGGTTTCAAAAACAAGAATTTTAAATGCTAGAAAGCTTTCAAGAAAAATGAAGATGCAGAACTGAAGGGAATATACTAAGCATCAACAAGAGCTGAATAAAGAATCAGAAGTGAGGGGAAGAAAGGAATGAAGGGTATGGAGGGAGAGAGAAGAAAGGAGGTAAAGGAGCAAGCTAAGCTTTCTATATCTGTCCTAATCTAATAAATAGTTAGGCAGTCAAAATATTTTCAATTGTAAAGCACTGCATAAAAAGATTAATAATAAAATGACTAAACTTCTCAAGTACCAACAAAACTCCTATTGTGCCAAGCGCAATTCCCACAAGTGAAAAAAATGATATAAGGACTTTTATTCTTTTTTAAATGGGGAGATATTTTGGTTTTGAAAAATAATAAAACCATACAATTTCAGACTATTATGGATAAGAAAGATTCTGTTGTACTTTGGGGGAGAAAGGAATCTCAAGTAATAGCATACAGTTGATCAACTTAAATATTGATTGGAAAACAATACGTATACATTTCTATCTACTATGTACACTATATTGATTTTTAGGTGGACATTTATTCATCTATTCATTTATTCATTCTGTGCACTACTAACACTTTGTGAGTACCTACTAAGCTAAAAGTTAGGACACAAAGATAATTAAAACCTATTCCTTGCCCTCCATGAAAGTGCATCCTACTGAGGGATGCTGATAAAGAAGCATTCAGGTACAATGCATGCACTGCACGTGGTGATAGAGACTATTCTGAAAGTACAAGGGTTATAGAAGCTGAAAGAGGATCACCCCATTCTGCCTAAAAGAAGTGCCACTTTATCTGAGATCCAAAGATTAAATAAAGGTTTGTATCCAGAATCTATAAATACAATGCAAATCAATAAGGAAAAGGCTAACTCAGTAGAAAATAGGCAAGAAACTTGGACAAGCAGTTCATAAAACAGGAACTCCAAACAGCCAATAGACTAATGATAGTGCTCAACCTCTTTAGTAACCAAGAAAACACATGTTAAAACTCTGGTGATTTAGATGCTACGAAACATCCAATATGGTTTAAAAGACTACTGATATTAGGTCTTGATAAATTGATGCAACCTTTTGGGGAAAGTGGTTTGGCATCATCTAATAGGCTGAAGACATACACAACAGAAATGTATATAACTTGAGACACAAACAAGAATGTCCATAGAAGTTTTATTTGTAAGAACCCAAGAGTGAACAACTAAAATCCGAGAATGGAAAGATAAAAATTGTGGTATATTCACAAAATAGAACACTATTATTGCAGAAGTCAACTATTTTTTTCTGTATAGGGTCAGAGAGTAAATATTTTAGGCTTTTGTGAGCCATAGGTCTCAGTCAAAACTACTCATCTCTGTCATTGTAGTGCTAACTTACAATTTGTAACAAATAGGCCACAGACAATACTTTGCAAATCTCTCCTACACTGCAGTAGAAATAAATTAACTATAACTACATAAGCTACACAAGATGAATCTCCCAAGAATAATGGTGAGTGAAAAAGACAGACACTAAAGTATGTACTGTATGATTCCACTTACATAAAGCTCAAAAAAATGGCAAAACTGAGCTGTAGTGTTGAAGGCTACATTCTTGGGTAGTAAACTAAAATGAAGAGCAAGGAAGTAATTACCATAAAAATCAAGTTTCTTGCAGAGAGTAGAGGGTGATTGTGATTTGAAAAAACAAAATGAAAGGCTTTGGGGGTACCAGCCATTTTCTGATTTTGAATGGTTGCTGGTTACCCAAGAATTGGCAGTTTTAACTTTGCTGTGTGCATATATTTTTATGTTACATTCCTTCTCTCCTCTAAAAGATTTTAAAATGTGAAAAAGAAAAGGACTGAGTAGGAAGTGGAAATGAAGTGGGGAGAAGGCAAACAAGGCTGAAAGACTAGACAACCAAGGCTCAGTACCAAGAATACATTTATGCTCTGTCTGGGAACTATGAATAAAGCAAAATAAGGATGGGGGAGTGTAGACCTGAAGGAGGCAGCAGTGAAACATAAGACTGCAGGAGTTTAAAATGGTCATATTCTGATCTTCTGTTTATCTGGTAATAATGAGCTCTGTAGTTCAATAGTTTTACTGTATTTAAAAACTGCCATTGTATTATTTCAAATACATTAATGATGACTCCCAACATGGCAGCTTTCACTGAAAACAAAAGTTAACAATTTGGATTTGTTTATATAGTACTTCATACTTTTATATATATTATATAGATTTTTTTAAAAGAAAAGGTACAAGCAAGAATGAAGGCAAAGAGGCAGGCAGGAAGAAAGAGCAGGAAGTATTTTATTTAGTTGTTCTTCTTGGTTGTCCCCTGCTAACTGGGAACTTTGGGATGTACATGGACTGCGCCCAGTGAACTAAACCACTAGGTCACCAGGACACACCAATTTCTAAGTAATTTAAAACATTTTGTAAATAGAGTAAACCAGACACTCCTTTTAATGTTCATACTTTAAATTGTTTAATTTATTATTATCCAAAAGTTTTAGACAGATGGCATCTGAATTTTCACAGATTCAGACTTAACGTGACCCAAATCAATGATGTTTTACTTTCCTATGGGCACTAAAATTGCAATGATTTCAGAACCATTCTGTCTGATTTCTGCATAACTTCGCCCCTTACTAGCAATTTTAGCCAGTTACAAAATCATTTTCTTCTTGAGTTTCCTCATCTGAAAAAAAAAGATAATATCCACTTACGGAGTATTTGTAAGGATTAATTAAAAGTAGTCATTTAAAGCACTTCACATAGTGCCTGGCATAAAACATGCCCTTGATATAGGTTACTTTGTATTTTTTACTATCATTGCTAGATATAATATGGAGATTGTCCATCTTTTCCCTTTTGAAAATGTGGTAAAATTATTTGCCAGTGTTTATATATTGTAATTTTATCTGAGGAAAAAAATGTTTTATAAATACTTCAAAAATGCATACCAATCTTCAGAAATAAATTGTCAGGAAGAACATATGCATGTATCTGAGACTATTTTCATAGAGTTACATCATCAGAGCAAAGCTTTTGGCACTGACCAAGTTCTTAGCTTTATACTCGAATGTGACTTTTTCTATTTTTAAAATTTGATCTTTGCCTATGAAGTTTTTAAGCAAAAGGGCTAAAAAAGTCTATTCATATGCTAGAAACTGAGGTCAAACAATAGAATGTTACTTAACCTTTGGCACATTTCAATTTTAATAGTAAAATTCCACTTTGCATCTGTCTAGTTTTCAAAGCAATTATAAAATGTTTTCTTTAGTCAGTTCTTCACAATATCTTGGTAAGGAATAGTAATGCTTTTATAAATCATGTAGCATCAATTTAACAGTAACTAGCCACACCCATTAATGCTGTAAACAACTCCCTTTGTCCCTTTCCCCAAAGAATAAAGAAAGAACTGATGGTAACTGGAAGCTAAGAAGAGCAAGATGGCTGGCAGCTGCTGCTAACTGCCTGTGCTGTTCAAATTCTAGCCAAAACAACCACCGCCTCCCCCCTTAATTTCCTGTGTTTAAAAAGTAATAGAGCCTCTGACATTACTGTCCCAGTGTAAGCACATCAAATCAAAGGGTTGGCCTCAAGCACTCAGCCTATCATGAAGACACAGTTGTTCCCTCTGCTGCGTACTGATGAAAATTCCTCACTCTTATATATAGATCTCCCCTTCCTCACTTCTCTAAGCTGACTCATTTCAGTCTCATTTCAGTGCAGTTTAAAATATTATTAAAAATCAAGAAAATAACATGACAGGAAATGCTCAATAAAATTCCCAGATTCCTGTTTTCTCTTTTTACTCATAGGTTCACCACCTTTCTTGAATGGTGATTGCATGTTTAAAGTAAGTCTCAGTATAGGATGAGGACGATTTGTTCATAGCATGGACCCCAGCCCTCCTATCACTATCATCCTCTTATTTCAAGTAACAACAATCACATTTTCTGTCTCCTAAAATGTTGAACACAATCTTAAATGGTCTAGTGGCCTGAACTGGACCTGAGCAGGCTCGTTCTGCAAAAACCCTATAGTAACCCAGAGCAGAAGTCTCAAATCATGAGATATCAGCCATAGTTAGCCTTCAGACAGGTCTCACTTGGTGTGTGTCATGTTGAAATCCTTGAATTGTCACTTTTTTAAAATTGGGAGATATTAAATAAGAATCTGCATTGGGGTTTTTCTTAAAAATTAAAAGATTCAATAACAGCGGGCCACATTCCATAAATTAGCAATAGGCTATAATCAGGACTACTGCACTGTGGGTAATCTTTTACATATTCTCTAGGTTCCACAGCCTACTCCAGCATTCTTTTGTTTCATCAGCCATGAGTTATTTCGTGAGCAGGAGTTGAGGACTCAGTGTAGTAGATCAGTGCGAATTAGGCACCCCTGGTCCAGAGTGTGAGGTAGAGACGCCTATTACAGTATCACTTAGAGACTGGAGCTAGAGCTAGAGATGGGCCTCTTATCAAGAGTTATAAAGATTGGTAGTCAGGCTGTGTTATTTTTTTAATTTAATATTTTTGAGATAATTATTATAAAATAATATAAACCTATAAGTGAAAGTTCCTTCTTCCTCAGATATATGACAATCACCACCTCCCTGCTATGCCCACCACCAAATTACCAAAAGTTTTTCATCACTGTTCGTTGGACCCCACACCAATCCCTACTGGTAAACTCAGTTCTATTATTAATGTCCAAGGGTTTGTTTTTGTTTAGTCTGTTTCTTTGCTTTGTTTCTTTACATTACACATGAGTGAGAGCACCAGTATTAGTCTTTAGTCTTCTGATTATTCTATTTAGCATAAACCTCTCTGGTTCCATTTATGTTATCACAAATGACAGGATTTCATCTTTTGGTGGTGGGGAGGGCTGTGTAGCATTCTGTTGTTTATATATATCACATATTCTTTACCTATTCATTTGACAATGGACATTTAGGTAATTTCCAGTTCTTGGCTATTATAAAAAATGCTGCAATAAATATGGGAGTGCACATATCTCTACAAATTAGTGTTTTTGTGTCTTTTGAGTAAATACCTAGAAGTAAAATGATGGGATCGTATGGGACTTCCCTTTTCAGTTTTTTGAGGACTCTGCATACTGCTTTCCACTGGGTTGAACCAATTTACACTCCCACCAACAGTACTCCCTGCTTTTTGCCTCCCCACCAACATTTGTTGTTTCTAGAGTTTGAATAGTAGCCAATCTCACAGGTGTAAGGTGATAGCTCATTGTTGTTTTGATTTACATTTTCCTAATAACAAGTAAGGAAGAACATCATGCCTATTAGCCGTCTGTATGTCTTTGTTGGAGAAATGTCTAATTATTCTACCTATTTTGATTTAATTATTGGTTTTTCTGTTGAGTTTTATGATTTCTTTGTATATTTTGGATATTAAGTCATTATCAGTTATATGAAATGAAAATGTCTTCTCCCTGTAGTTTGTCTTTTTGTTTTGGTGATGCTTTCTTTCACTGTGCAGAAGATTTTTAGTTTGATGTGGTTCTATTTGTTTATTTTTATTTTTGTTTCCCTCGCCACTGGAGTTGAATCCCCAGAGACCTCTCTATGGGTAATATCATGAAATGTTTTGCCTATGTTATCTTCTAAGTATTTTATTTCTGGTCTTGCATCCAAATATCTAATTCTTTTTAAATCCATTTTGTATATGGTGTTAGAGAGTGGTCTAGATTCATTCTTTTGCATGTGGCTGTCCAGTTTTCCCAGCACCACTTACTGAAAAGATTTCTTTTCTTTATCATATGCTCTTGACTCCTTTGTCATAAATTGACTGCACATATGTGTGTGAGTCTTTTTCTGGTGAGTCAGTTCCATTCCACTGATCTGTGTCTCTGTTATTCTAGTACCATACAGTTTTGATCACCATCACTTTGTAGTAAAGCTCAAGATCTGGGATTGTGATATCACCAGTTTTGTTCTTTTTTTCTCATGATCGTTTTGGCTACCTGGGACTTTTGCTAGTCCACATAAATTTTTAAAATTTTTGTTCTATTTCCTTGAAAAATGCCAGTATGATTTTGATGTAAAAACCATACATTAAACCTGTATATTGCTTTAGTTAATATGACCATTTAACAATGCTAATTCTTCCTAATCACAGGTATGGGACATCTTTCCATCTCTTTGTATCTTCTTCAATTTCTTTTAAGAAAGTCTTGTACCACAAGATAAGTTCTTTTGTTCTTGAGCAGAAAATTTACCCAAGACACTTACAGTGCATCATGGTTTCACCCAGACCCAAGAGAAGTAAAACAAACAGTCATTTTACTGGCAAAGTAGCAAAGTGAAAATAAGGGTGGAAGGTGGGATGAATTTCCTCTGTAGAGTGATTTCACTTGGCGTAATAGCAAACCACTTCCTAAAGTAACTCTATAGAAGCAAACTCATTACATGATTTGACAATGATTAGCTTAAAAGACCTTACAATGATTAGCTTCAGAAACCATTAGACCTTCGAAAAGCAAACTCAGTGTTGTATGATTTGTAAAGAACTTCGTGACAGTGATTAACTTCAGAAACAAGCAAAGACCCTTGACTAAGAGTCCCTCCCCCTCCACCTCTACCCAGAAGACAAGCAACTCTCAAATCACCACCTGATAGACTTCCTAATGAAAGGAGGGCAACGGAATCTGACTCAGGAAAATGTATGAGTTGCTAGAAAAAACAAAGGAAAATTAAAAAGCTTCTGCTAACTTCCATCCCAGAAGTGGAACAACAATGATAAACTAGAAACTTGAGATGTAATAATACTCTCTTCCTCTCTGATCTAAGGAAATCCCATTAAGACTGAGACAGTAGAAAGCTTTCTCTAGGAAGCACAACCACAATAACTTCACTTCTCACCTTCCTTCACAATCCCTCTTATTAGCTGACAGACACAAGAAGGTAAAGTTTTCCTGGCAAAAAGTAGCATGGGCAAAGCAAGGGCAAAGTAGCAAAATGCAAACTAAGGGTAGGGCAAAATGGCAGAGTGACAGTAAAAATATACACCCAAGGGTAGAGGGCAGGCCAATACCAAGGGAGTCGATGATGAGTTCTAGGAATTTAGATCTTTATAAGGCTCTAGCTGAATTCCACGCCTTTGGCTCCATTTAGGGGCATCTGGAGGTGGGCGTCTCCCTGATTGCCCACAAGGGGTCAAAACCGAAAATGTTTTATATAATGAGCTTAAAATTAGTTGATTTCACCAATAGGTGAGACTTGCTTCTTTTGATTGGTAAAGTGATTAGTAGGGCTCACTTTCTGTTTTGTTGGGCATTTTTCTTCTGTTTTCAAATTTTCACTTTTCTCCCATTCCCTGCTGATAGCTGACTGCTACTTAAGTCTTCATTATTCAATTCTTTCACATCCTTTGTTAAGTATATTCCAAGGTATTTGATTATTTTTGCTTCATTTGTAAATGGGATAGTTTTCTTGATTTCATTCTCTTCTATTGTATTGTTTACATATAGAAATGCAAGATTTTTATAAATTGTGTTTGTAGCCTGCCACTTTACTGTACTCATTGGTGAGTTCTATAATTTTTTGATGGAGTTTTTAGGGTTTTCTACATACATTATGTCATCTTCAAATACTGATAGTTTTACATTCTACTTTCCAGTTTGAATTCCTTTTATTTCTTTTTCTTGCCTAATTGAATAAGACCTCTGGTACAATGTTAAACAGTAGTGATGAGAATAAACAGCCTTGTCTTATTCCTGATCTTAGAGGAAATGCTTTTAGTTTTTGAACATTGAGTATGATGTTGGTTGTAGGGTTATCATATATGGTCTTTATTATGTTGAGCTATGTACCTTCAACCCCCAATTTATGTAGAGTTTTTATATAAATGACTGCTGAATCTTGTCAAAAGCTTTCTCTGCATCTGTTGACATGACCATATGATTTTTTTCCTTACTCTTATTGATGTGGTATATTACATTAATAGATTTGCATATGTTGAACCACACTTGCATCCTCAGGATAAATCCCACTTGGTCATGATGGATCATCCCTTTGATATATTGTTGGATATGGTTTGCCAATATTTTGTTGAGAATTTTTGCATCTATTTTCATTGTGTCTTTGGATAGGTCTGTTCAGGTTTCTTTTGTCTGGAACTCTGAGCTTCCTCAATCTGGAGGTCTGCCTCCATCATCAAGTTAGGAAAATTCTCAGCTATTATTTCCTCAAATACATTTTCTGCCCCTGTATCTCTCTCCTTCTGTGATCCATATGATGTGAAGGTTGTTACTCTTGATGCTATCTTGTAGATCTCATATACTGTATTCATTCTTTTAATTCTGTTGGTTTTTTTTTTCTTTACTGGTCTGTTTGAGGGCTTCCACTGCCCTATCTTCTAAGTCACTGATTCTATTGAAGGCTTCTTCCAGCCTACTGTTGAGTCCCTCTATTGTGTTATTTAGTTCCATGAATTCAGTTTGAACTGCCTCAATTTTCTGTATCTTTATTATTGTCCTCTTTATGTTCCTCCACTGTTTTCCTGATTTTAGTATCATTAAGACTGTTCCTTTAAAGTCTTTATCAGGAAGTTTACTTAATTCTGTTGCATTTAGATTTTCCCCTAGAGTTTTGTTTAGGTCCACCATTTAATGTATATTTCTGTCTCTTTGATCTGTTAAACATTATGTTTTTACGTCAATTGTTTAGACTTGCCCAATATTAAGAGCTTGTTTTAGGGTGTCAAGTTGCACAGAATAGACCTGGGAATTGGTCTGGAACACTAGTCTTCCTTTAATTGTGTGATCTCAATATTTGACATATTTGTTGAAGCTCTAAGGTGAGCCCCGTATTGAGGTCTGGGAATCTGGTCTATAGGATTAGAGTTGGCACAGGAAATACAGAGGCTTCCTCTGGTGTCACAGGCATGAATAATAATGTCCACAGCGACCCAAGAGTTGTAGCCCCATCAGAAAGCCAGACCACCATTCCAGCATATACCACACAAGAAGGGGAGCAGATAGATTGCTGTTCTTGTATTCTCCCCTGGTAGAATTCCTTAGTCCTCCAGAGGAGTGGCAGTCCCACTAGGGGTCCCAGAAAAAGAAGAAAGAGATAAGGACGCATAGCTGTACTTGAAGAAGTAATAGCTGAGAATTTTCCTAACCTGAGGAAGTAAACAGACCTTCAGACCCATGAAACTCAAAGAATTCCAGACAAAAGAAACCCAAACAGACCTACACAAAGATATATAGTCATTAAAATATCAAAAATACAAGCAAAAAAGAGAATCTTAAATGCAACTAGAAAAAAAATGAATTACATACAAAGGAACCCCCAAAAGACTGTCAGTGGATTTCTCAGCTGAAGTTTTACAGGCCAGAAGGGAATGGCATCATATATTCACAATGCCGAAAGTAAAGGACTAACAAACAAGGACATTCTATGCTATTCAGTTATCACTTGGAATTGAAGGAGTGATAAAGAGCTTTTCAGTCACATAAAAACTAAAGGAATGCATGACCATGAAATCAACCTTACGAGAAATGTTAAAGGAAGTTATATAAAATGAAAAGAAAACCAACTTAAACGCAGCAAGATATCATAATATAAAATGTGGAAGAGAGTTAAAAAAGCAGACAGTTATAACAAGTTAAAGACTAACTTGCTTTTAAGTAAAAATTGGTTATAAGCATAAAGACTTTTATATAAAGTCCAGACAATCTCCAAACATAACTCCAGGGAAAAAAAAAAAAAAGACAAAAAAGGGAAACTAAACACAATATAAATGCTTTCAAATCACCACAGAAGAGAAAGAAAATGTCAGGCCAAGTCCTACCATCCCTTTTTCTTGTATTAGATTTACAATTTACAAATACAAATTGTATTTTATAATTTACAAAGACACACTGTCACAAGAATGAAATGTTTGTATCTACTCATATCCGTTAGGATGGCTGCCATCCAAAAACACCCAGAAAGTAACAAGTGTTGGCAAGGATATAGAGAATTGGAACACTTTGTATGATCCTGATGGGAATGTCTAATGGTGCAGCTGCTATGGAAAACAGAATGGCCATTCCTCAAATATTTAAAAACAGTATTACCATATAATCCAGCAATCACGCTTGTGGGTATATTCCCAAGAGAATTGAAAGCTGGATCTCAAAGAGATATTTGCACATCCATGCTCATAGCAGTACTTTGTACAACAGCCAGGAAGTGGAATCAACTCGAATGTCCATCAATGGATGAAGAACAAATAAAACAAAATACTTACACATACAATGGAATCTATTCAGCCTCAAAAAGGAAGGACATTCTGTCACACGCTATAACATAGATGAATCATGAGGACATCATATTAAGTGAAATAAACTTGTCACAGGCAAAACTGTATGATTTTAATTATGTAAAGTACATAAAGTAGTCAAACTCATAGAAACAGATAGCAGAATGGTAGTTGTCAGGGACTAGATGGAGGGGGAAATGAGGAGTTTAATGGATTAGAATTTTAGGTTTGCAAAATGAAACGTTTCTGGAGATCTGTTGCATAATAACGAATATACACTACTGGACTATATACTTAAAAAGGTTAAGATGATAAACTTTTACCACATTTTTACCACAATTAAATATGTATATAACATAATAACATGCACATATAACATGTAAAATTTGACAATGACCTTTTGTGGTGAGATATATGTAACATAAAGTTTACCATCTTAATCATTTTTAACTGTGCAATTCAGTGGCAGTAAGTCCATACACTTTGTTCCACAACCATCACCACCACCCTTACCCACCTCACGTTTCTCATCCAAAGAACAGCAATTTCATGGCCCCGGCTGTGTGTTTTTTCCCTCTCTCCTACAAGACCTAGATAACTTCTACAATTATTCCCAAATTTACTAATCTAACTTTTATTTCCACTAACTAACTTTTATGGCTTTCTCTCTCCAAATAATAATTTCGTCTCGTAGTTTCCCTTGTGTGTCTCCAATTCAGCATTATCATCTAGGGAAAATTCTAAGCATAGAAGGAGAAATAAGGTTGTTTCCACACTCTTAAGGAATTCTCAGTGTAACAGCAGAGACAAAAATGTGAACAAATAATTATAATGTAGTCTTAATAAGGAAGTTAGTACAAAGCACAGCACAGAGGAAGGAATGATTGACTCATGCTTGATGAACTGAGAAGGGAAGAAAAGCTGGTGGCATGAAACTGCATGACAAATTCAAGAACTCTTAAGCAGCTCAAGCCTTCCAAAGATGTCCCACAAAGGAAAGACTAACAAGAATGAAGCCTGAATAAGTAGACAGTGGTCAGACTATGAAGATTCTTTTGTATCATGCTAAAGCACTTTCTAAAATAAATACTACAAAATAAATTCTACAAAAAATCCATTGAAAGACTTCAATTTTTGTTAAAATTTTGTAGAATTAGTATATAGTTCTAAAGATAAGTTTATCCTTATTTACCTAAAAGTGAGTCATTCTTTTGTCTTTAGATTTTAACCAATTTCTGGTTTTTCAGTACCTTTGTTTGGAATCAAGGTTGGTAGTTAAAATACTAAAAGAAAAGTAAAATCAAAGGGATCACATAACCAAGCAGAGCTGGGTTATTAATTAAACCCAGCTGGTTCTTCAAAGTTCAGGATCATTCTTTTTCTTTTCATCCTATTCACAGTGATGATGAAAATATGTTATAGATTCAATCCAAAAGAGGATGAAAATTTGAGGAAATGGATTCATTCTGGTTTATATAACTTTTCTACTTAATGCTTTATTTTCCTCTGATAAGTTGGCATGAGTCCCCACTGATGGTGGATTTCTTTTCCATCACGTGGCTGTTAATGTAAGAAGGTGGTAATTTCCTCTGACCCTTCTTCCTTGTCTGCTTTTTAACCTCCTTCCTGTGTTCAGTAAATTAGCAGCAATTCCTTACTGGACACCACTGGACACACTGACAGAAGCTAATTCAGCCATATCCATACCTGAAATTAATTTCATGTTTGTTACTCAAGAAATAATAAAATAGCTAGTTTATTTCTAGGTATTAATTCTTTATTGTTTTTTGAAAAAAATGAAAAGTATCATTGAGAAAATCAGGTTTTTAAAATGAATACTACTGGAATATTTTCCCAAATTACATACCTTTTCCTTCGATTAAAGATTATAGTTTCTACAAAAGTATCCTGCCTTCAAAGGGATGGTTCAATTACATAGCAATTTTGCACTTAAGTTTCCTCTATATTTAGAATTTTGACTTATTAAAAAAAACTTTCTGTATAACTTTACTTTTTCAGTTCCTTTACTGGAGCATTTATAAAAGTGCCATAAGAAATCATCATTTTAGTGTCCTAGAGAAACTTAAAACAGTGCTTTAGAACTGTAAATAAGGAAGGAATTAACAATTCTTGCTTAAGAAATGTCTTTTATCCTATTTTTAATTTTAAAATTTATATGAATTTTATCCTTAAAAAATTATTGTTTTGACATGCCCTGGTGAAGCAGTGGTTGTGTTAATTGCCTCCGAAGGCACAAACTACATACCCCTGTCCAAGTCCCGGGTCTGGGGAGATGCAACCAATGTGAACAACTAAATAAAAATAAAATAAAGATGCTTCCTCTTCCTTTCTCTTCCTACCTGCCTGCCTTTTGCCTTCATTCCTGCCCACACCTTTCCTTAAAAAAGATTATTTCCTCTTATTCATAATCATAAAAACAATTGTCTCTTCAACATACTGTTTCTCTTATGTATGTCTTCCATATCATTTAATGAAAATGTAGTCATTCAAATGAAATCCTTAAAAATAAAGCTGCTAAGTAAAAAATAAATAAATAAGACATTGTGCATTTCTACTTTAAGATATTTATCCACCAGTTCACAAGGTCACTTGTGTTTTTTTCTGAAATGAATCTAGAAATTAAATAGCACATATTAGTGGAACATCATTTGAGATGAAATCATGTGACTGTTTTCTATTCATTAGTAGTATTATACATAAATAGAAGTGATATATAATTCCATTTTGTGAATACGCAAGTTTCTCTTTGCTCTTGGTATTTCAGCTTCGCCAAACCCAGAAGTCATCAAGATAAATTCAATTCTGGATATAGTAACAGAAGTGGAAGACTACTATCTTAAAGGATATGTTGTTGGGGCTATTCATCCTGTTATAGAACCTGCAGGGCAGCGAAAACACCTACCTGCAAGTTACCTGTACAGGGTGGTACTATCACGCATGAAATTAAGGTAAGCCTGAAGCTCAGGAAAAATAGTCATACTGAGAGACTCTTAGGCGTGAGAGTTTCCTCTGGCTAAAAGAAAAAGTTTGAATGAAACTATGGAAAATAAAGAACAATTAGGGGTTTTGGTTTAAGGCATGTTTTCCTACTATTGGACCGGGTTTGAGAAAAGGAAACTTACCCTTCCTTTCTTAAAACTCCTCATCAACTTTAGCCCCTTGCAAACCAGAGGTCCTAGGTGAGGATGTCAGCAACCAAAGGAAAGGAAAGAAGACTCAAAAAGCACCCAGAAGCTCCTATAGCAACTTCAGCAGGTGAGGGGGTGTGGTTAATACAGGTACGGTCATTGGGCTAAAAGATCTGGACCAATGAAGTCCTCTTGCACTGACCTTTTTTTTGAATTGTTCTATATTGCCTTATTAGTAGTGATAACAGAAACTATTTCTGTCTTTTACAACAGAAAGGCCTAATATGTTAAATTATCAAAAGTTAGATAGGCCTCTTATCAACTTTTCCCAAAAACAGAGAATATAAAAGTCATCCATATTAGCTTATTTTTTTAACATTTTAATTGCTTCTTTCTCAAAAAGTACTGCAACCATTTTTGCCAGACTAGCTTGTAATGTTGATGATTTTCAAAATATTGTTACTTCTTCCAATAAAGAATGAAAATAACCAGGACAATGACTTAGGTAACACATTTTATTTTTTACACAACCCCAACTAGATCAAAGCCATCTCAAAGACAAGGGTAGAAATTGTGCTTTCTCATTAGTGATGGACCAATAGTAAGTCACTTCAACTATGAAAGGGCTAAGCAGAAAAGGAAAAACAAAAAAAGGAGAAAAGAGAAAACAGGAAAATTGCTTTTAAGGGACACTGTCTGGTACTGAGTAATTGCCCACTTGTATGTATCTGGGATGATGTGTAATGACTTTAGTTTTCAAAATTATATGGACCCTCCTCAGATAGTTCAAACATTACTAAACATTACTAAATAAACATGCCATTTTAAATCACAGTAGTAATGTTTATGTTCTAATTATAAATCTTATAAATCATGTATAAATTATTTTTCTTTTTTAGCATTACTCCAAATACATTTATCAGTGCCCTGACATGATAAGAATAAACAAAGGGAAAAGATCAGGAAAGAAAGGACAGAACAATATCTGATTTTAAATAGGGCTTTTACTTATTCTTTGTATAATCATGAGGGATAGCAGTCATCTAAAATAATTTCTCATAACTTTATTTAAACAGACATGAAATTTTTCCTCCATTTAAATTAGAAGTTAAGAGGTTTATTAAGGAAGTTTTAATTAATAAAAGTTATTTTGTTTTGGGGTAATTTTTACATAAGAAAATAGAACTAGACTTGAAAAAGTTAAAAAAAAATCTTTGATCTTTTTTGTGAGTTGCTTATTTATAGTTACATAAGTATATTAGCTAAAAGTCAGCAATTGGCTTCCAACCACAAACATATTTTCTTTTACAGCCCGAAGCATTCTGCAACACCCAGTGGACAGAGACATTCCAGGCTTGTGATTGAGGAATGTCCTCTAACTAATGAGACACAAGCCCATGATGTAGCAAAAGAATTGATAGAAAAGGTACTAAATATATACTTCTATGGGATATTAATAAATAGTTGGTATTTCTTCATCAAATTCCTTTCTTACTTTAAAAAGAACAGAGAATGGACGTACCCTGGTGGGGCAGCTTCCACCCCACCACCCCACTCCCCACTGGTAACCTCAGTTCTATTGTTAATGTCTGAGGGTTGGTTTTGCTTTTGCATGTTCCTTTGCTTTGTTCCTTTATATTTCACACATGAGTGAGAGCATTTGGCATTTGTCTTTCTCCTTCTGACTTATTTCTCTTAGTATAATCCCCTCTAGTTCCATCCATGTTGTCACAAATGACAGGATTTCATGTTTTTTAGGGCTCTGTAGTATTCTGTTATGTATATATACCACATCTTCTTGATCCAGTCATCTGGCAATGGACACTTAGCAAGTTTCCAATTCTTGGCTATTTTAAATAATGCTTCAATAAACATGGGGGTGTATATATCTCTGCAAATGAATGGGGTTTTTTTGTTATGTTTTGTTTTGGGGATAAATCTCAGAAGTGGAAATGATGGGATCACATGGGATTCTATTCTCAATTTTTTGAGGAATCTCCATACTGCTTTCCATAAATGTTAGACCAATTTACACTCCCATCAACAATGTGAAAGAGTTCCTTTTTCTCTGCATCCTCACCAACATTTGTTTCCAGATTTTGGATAATAGCCATTCTCATAGGTGTAAGGTGATATCTCATTTTGTTTTGACCTACATTTCCTTAATAACAAGTGAGAAAGAACATTTTTTGTTTATCCATTGGCCATCTGAATGTCCTCTCTGGAGAAATACCTATCTAATTCTTCTGCCCATTTTTTAATTTGGTTGTTTGTTGTTCTGTTGTTGAGTTTTATGAGCTTTTTAATTAAGCTTTTATCAGATGTATGATATGCAAATATCTTGTCCCAGTCAGTAGGGTGTCTTCTTGTTTTGGTGACAGTTTCTTTTGCCATGCAGAAGCTTTTTAGTCTGATGTAGGTCTACCTGTTTAGTTTTGCTTTAGTTTCCCTCGCTGCTGGAGTTGAGTCCCCAAAGACCTCTCTAAGGCTGATGTCATGGAACTAATTGCCTCTATTATCTTCTAAGTACTTTATATCAACCTAAAGTTTTTAATGTAAATAAAAACGGGTTAGTGTGCCCCAGTGGCTCAGACACTAAGTCAGCACCTGGGGCATGAACCATGTAAAGCCTGAGGACCCAGAGTTCCAGAAGTAGGGCTAGTAGTAACAGCCAAAATAAATAAACAAATAAAAATGCTTCCTCCTCTTTCTTCCTTCCTTCCTTCCTTCCTTTCTTCCTTTCTTAAAAAAAGGTAAAAAAGAAATGCTTCTTAGGGCACCCTGGTGACCTACCAGACTCCAGCTGGTACAGTCCACATATATCCAAAGTTCCCAGATTCACAACCCAGGGACAGCAGGGAACAACCAACATGAAAAACTAATTAACGTAAATAAAATGCTTCTTTCTCTTCTCTCATCCAGCCTGCTACCTTCATTCCTGCCTATACCTTTCCTTAAAAAAAAAAAATCCTTACTCTTCCTTTCCTCTCCTCTCTTAAAAAAACAAAGACAAAAACTGGGAGTTAATACCTCACCAATATTAACTGAAAATTATATTGAAAGTATTAAATACATTGTTGAAAGAGCTTTAAGAAAATATTCATATACTATCACTGGCGTAATAAATTAGTTCAATGTTTTTGAATATTTATTTGGCAATAAAAATCATAAATCCTGTTTTACTTTGTGACAGTAATTTTTTTCTTTAAAAACCTATTCCAAGAAAATAATTGAGAAGGGAAAAAGTCTTTTTATGTAAAGACACTGATCAACAGAGAGTAAGAGGCCAAACTCAGTAATTACAATGGAATATTTTATGGGCATTAAATGTAATAGTTATATTGACTGTTGAGACAGAATATTCTATACAGTATAATTTAATTGAAGTGTAAATGAAAAATTGAACACTATGTATATCTACAGATAGATGGATAGTCTTGATATTAAAACCAAGAAAAATCATACATTCAGAAGCAATCTGAGTTGATGGGATTTGTGGTGGAAAGTACTTTTTAAGTTGTATTGACATGTAAAATTTGGCTTTTATTTAAATAAATATGGTCAAAAACTTAAGTTATTTCCTTTCAAGTAAGGAACCGTGAAACCTGTTCACTGTTTCTTTTGTTGTTCCCAAGCTATAAATTAACATGTGTGTAAGGTTAACCTTTGTTTCGTGTCTAGCCGGTTCTGGATGTTAATGGTATTGCTTATTTGGGTATAAGGTCACCATCCAAAAATGTTTTTCAGGAACAATCTTTGAGGCTAGATTTTTATAAACAAGGTACACATATTGTTTATTACTACTCTTCTGGGAAATTTCCAGATCTGTTTTGCTTTATTTTTCTGGAAATAATTCTACTCCAGAAAGTTTCTTTTGAAAACAAAATGTAAGTACTAATTTAGTCCCAATAGATCACCATCACAGCCCTTGTTTTTCATTTGACTTCCTGGACACAGTTAAGGATCTATTTAAACAGGAAAGTACTGTTATTTCAGCAATTAGAATAATGGTGCTATTTCATGAGGAGAAAGACTTCAGGAAACATAGCACATGAAATATTTGAACATTGCCTCGTGTATGAATAAGAGCTGTAGATAAATATCAAATATTATTTTTGAAAGTCTGCTTTATAGAAAGAGTTGATTATTGAACAACTAGTTTTAAGTCAGCTTTTAACATTATACAAACATTGGCTCTATTTTTTAAATTAGGTTTACAAGTGTTTTTTCAGGATTTTATAAATAAAAATAATATTTAAAAACTACATATCTTCCAACTTAAAAAATGGAAAAGACTTACTACTCTGTTACCAGACTTTTTCCGATGAAACTTTCTAGTAATAGGGATAGCCTTCTTCACCTTTCACCTAAATTCACTAAATAAGACCTAGAGAAAATACTGACAACAAATGTACACACTTCTACGTACAGAATGCCAGGCTTCCTCATCAACTCCCTCTCCTCTCCCAGGATACCTGATAAAAAGGACAATTTTTAAATTTTCATCATTTGTTACAATCTCCTTATATCTATTATAGGAGTAAATGATATTGCATCAGCAGTATATGCCTTTGTCCTAACTTCACACACACACCCCCTCTGTTCTCACAATTTTCCTCATTAATTCAAGAGGACTTACAGTTGCCCCCACCTTTGATTGGACATTCCTCTCTAGTTTTACCTCACTTCTTCCTGGCCTTTTCCATTCCATTTTATTTCTGACTGTAGAGGTTTGCATCTGCAGCCTCCATCATAGATATTCTTCCCCTCCTTCCAGCTAACATTTAAAACATTTAATTTGAATGTAACAGTGACTATATAAAAGATGATGCTATTACCTCATTTTATCTTACTTAACAATTAATTATAGGACATCAGTAGGTACAAAACACTGCAATATAAAGATGAGTAAGACATAGTCCCTGTTCTCAAAAGGATTGCTACTTTAACATGAGAGAAATACGGACACAAATAGAACAGAAATGAAATAGAAGCGGAGAATGGGAAAGGTACTGAGCATGAAAATAACCACTTGAGGTCTCAAATTATTTCACTGGAATTATGTCATATGCTTCTGAGTCCTATTCTTTAACTGATAGGATTGAATCTTGTATGTCTGACCTATAAAAGACACAACAAAATCACGATATAAACAGATCAGAAGGCTTCCTAGAACTGGTGGTATGAATCGGACTTAAGCACATTTGCTAGAATTAGTCTTTCAACATTTGTCATTCCCCACATTAAGCAAACAAAGCTATGTGATTTTTTGGTTTTAAATTAATGTCTCTTCTTTATTAATAAAGTGTGATTCATCATCTTATTTTAAGGATTTCTTGGAATAGTTTTTAAATTTGCTTCAATGGAAAAGACCATTGCTAAAAGGACTGTGGTGTCAGCGAACTTAATTTGTTATATACTAATGTGGATTTCCAGTGATGCACACCTTAAACCTATATAGTGTTAGGATGTAATGTTCCTTCAATAAAATTAATATTTTAAATAAAGTTCTACAAAATCTATAGTTCTTCCCAAGTAGTAGCCTTTCAGAGAAAAGCATATCTGTTTTCATCATTTCTAAAACTTTTTAGTTATCTTTGAAGAAATCATGATGGTGTTATTATGACATAGTCTTGAGAGTAGTGCTATAGTAGAGGTTATTAATTAGTTTATGAATGGTCTTTAGTTACTTGTCCTTCCACGCCTTTTCTAATGGAGTTCCTCAGTGATTGTAAAGGATAATTGATTAAGTTATAAATGTAAATGAAATTTACATTTTGTTTTGCCATCTCTTTTTAAACCTCAGATTAATGTAGCTGCTAAAAAAGGAATGAAATTTGTTGGATTCATATCACAGCATAATCCACCATTTAAATACTGCAATGGAACCAGTCATGATGGAGACAGAGAATCAGCACTATATGGGAGACACAGTTCAGATGAAAACTGTAAAAGTTGGAATGAAGGAACATTAAGTGGACAATCATCTGAAAGCGGGATTGAGGAAGAATTTCATCACGAAAGTGGACCTTGTCAAATGCAACAAGAAGGCAGCCCCAGTTCTTCTCATTCAAGAAAGGGAGAAGGTAATAGAAGAGTAGAAATAGAAAATATTGCAGATTTAAATACAGCAAAATAAATGTTTGAAGTTTTCTTAGAAATGTGAGAAAATTAAGTTTCTAAAGATTACAAAGATATAATAAACTAATATAAATTTGTCTAGATTTTTTTAATTTTTGCGACCTGAATTAACATAGGACAATTTTCAACCATTTGTCACTGGCATGATCATACCATGCCATTCACATAATGAAACTTTATGTTAAAAATTGGCTTTCATTTAGTCCTTCACCACCCTGCTTGTCAAATGCATGTTGTATATGTGTATGGAAAAAGTAATTCTAAAATGAAAGCTGTTCTAATTTATGTTTGAACTTACAGACTGTGAGAATTTTAGTTTTGACTTTTCCCATTTGGTGGATGGTTTTCACCTTTTGAAGTTAATTGGCTCTCTTTGATCAATTAAAATATGAATATGGCACCGCATGATGAAGCAATTAATGTAACAATAGTGTTTGCATGCTAAAATAACTTTAAACAATAGTTTTATTTTCTTTGTTAACTAGCAAATCTTCCCAAGAAATTGAGAGTATTTTATTCATATATTTTGAACTGTTTAAAGTTTTCTCATACATTTAAGGATTTGCTTTCAAAAGCCCTACTAGAGAAAATCAAATACTACGCATTACCTTAGAGTTCAGAGTTCTGGAGTCAGAGTGCCTCAATTTCTTTATAAAATGGGGGTTATTGTGAAAAGAAGATGAGAACTGTCTACAAAATGCTTAGCTCTGTGCCTATCACAGAATAAGCCCTGTATTCAGTGTACTGCTACTAACTCATCCTTTGGTCAGTGTTAGTACTGCAGCCGCACACACTGGTGACATCAACTTCTGCATCTTAGTTCAATGAGCTGAATATCCAGTCATTTGACCGTAGTTAGCACTGTCTCAAGAACAAACCAGGAGCATTTCCCAACTCATCATCTCATCCTCACCACCACCACCATCATTATCCCCTTTTTTCATCAATGCCCTAGTTAATAACTACCCTGATTTTCCTGCAGTAAAAAAATTTAGGACTGTAAGAACAAGTAAGTATTGTTGAGGCTTTGGTCACTGTCTTCCACCCACTACTACTTGTAAACGCCATGCTGGTTCCCACCCTGATTTTTTTTTTTTTTTTTTTTTTTAAGGAAAGATACAGGCAGGAATGAAGGTGAATAGGCAGGCAGGCAGGCAGGCAGGAAGAGAGAAGAGGAAGATGCACTTCCCTTTTTTTTTATTATTATTATTACTCAGTTGTTCACATTGATTGCTCCCCTGACCCAGGAAACATACCCGGGTCCTTGAGATGCCCACTCCTTTGGAGGCAGTTGACGTAACTGCTTCTCTACCAGGGCACTCCCCTATCCTGATTTGAATTAGGTTAGATATCTGTTTCCAGTACTATAACTTCTAAATCCAATATGCTACCTACTTAAATTATTCATCTATAGATTCTACTTTCTAAGTGGTTTCTTTTTCAAATTATATACATCTTATAGTACACTTGTCTATGGCATTGGTACTTAACTTGGGGTTGGAGGAGACACACAAAAATACCTCTTGAAGAATCTGGTAAAATCTGTTAAGAATCTCTCCAGAAAAATGCACATGACACACATACCCCCAATACTTTTGTCTCTAATACAAGCAGTATTATACTTCCTAAATCACAACCATAGATGTGGGTCCATAGACCAGCCCTGCCATGTTAAGAATTTGCCAAATTATAGGAAAGTGTGGCCCAGCAATTCCACGTTTAAGTATATATTCTAGAGTCACTCTCACACTGTCCAAGAATAAATGTTTATAATTTTTAAAAATTAGAAATAATGTATATATCTTTAAACAAGAGAATAGTAAATTGACATACTGTGTTAGAGTTAAACTAAGTAAGATATAATGTATTAATCACACTTCGAATGCATCATGTGTGAACAAGAAAATCATTTTATCGATTGATAATTGTGAGTTTTAAGTTTTCAAATTTTAAAACTTTGTATATTATTTATGAGTATGTAGTATATGAAGGTAAAGGAATAAAAGCTTAAATGAGAATAATAAACACCAAATTCATTATAGTAGCTATTTCTGGATAATAGAATTAAAGAAAACCACATAGTGAGCCTCATCTAATACCCACTTCTCATTTCCTCAAAAAAAAGTCTGAGGTAAATTTGACCTAATGTTAGAATTTGATAAATCTGAATGGTGAGTAACTTTCTGATTCTCTATGCTGGTTTGTATGCTTGAAATAGTTCATGATTAGTTTTTTAAAAGATGTTAAGAATCTTTTCAATGAAATGATAGTTTTTCCCATTTTTCTTCCTTCTGAATTCCTATCTCTAGCAAACAAATTGTATACAGTCTTCAATGTTTTTGATGATGAATCATCCTGCTGGACCTATCAGGAAGGCATCCTGTCAATGAGAGTAACAAGGAAAGGATCTGTCATTAGTACACTTGACGCTGATTGGCTAGAGTTAACTACATTTTATTATAAGCAAGGCTTGTCTTTAATCGATTCTTTCGTATGCTGGGAAACATCTAAAGGTAAGTTTTAAATTATGATACATAAATACCAAAAGAATTTTACCTTGTGTCAGATTTGGTGGAAATGCTTTTACCTCTCAAATTCTATGGTGAAAAGGATAGATATTATTCCTAAGGAAATAGATTTCAATTATGAGACTCCTATGTAGCCTTTAATTTAAAGCTTAGCAATCCTGTGCACTAGAATTATAATATGTTCACTATTGTGTTGTAACTGTCACTAATAGGTAAACCACTGTGTGATCAATAAACTTTTCCAGATAAGAGGTACTACAACAGCCTATCAGGGAGCTTGCGATGGCATTTGACAGTTAATATCCACATGTATTACACCCTCCCAATTTCGGACAGTATCTACCATTATACTCCAGTTTATACCTGACTCCTTCTATAATTTGCATAGGAAATAAATCTTTAGTTCAAAAATTTATACTGACCCTATATTTATTTCTGCCTTTCCCTTACCTTTCATCTTTCTCTAACCTTCCTCTTTTTGTTACAATGGGATATGTAATCATCCATGTCTATAGCAAAAACAAAAAACAAATAAGACTTTCCAAGAATGACTTTTCTACTGATGCTGTTTTTAGAAAGAGATTTGTTTCACCTGAAACTAATATACTGTTGTATGTCAATTATACCTTAATTTTTAAAAGAGATTTGTGCTGAAAGAAAAAATAGATCATAAAGAAATTGGAAAAATGCATTAGGAAGGGTGGAATTTATGAAAATCAGAATAATTAGGGACATTGAGGTTAGAGGAAAGAATGAAAAAAGCAAATAAGATGAAATCGCAATATACCTTACTATCATTAATCAGTTGTATCATTAATACAACTAAAGACTTTGGAAGCATATTTTAAATTATCAGAAGTCATATTCCAATAGTTCCTTCTAACTAGTGACCAAGATCGGAGCACCCAGAAATAGAATAACCTTGCATAGTTTGTGGCACATAGCAGTTGCTCAATGAATACTTCTTAATATTTGGTGATTATTGGAAACTTCCTCCAAGTTGGTCTTTTGTGGAAACAGCAAGTTCTCATAGAAAGAACATGAACTTTAGATTCAGACAGACAAGAGTTTAAATCTTGTGTTATCTTCTTCTTAGCTATGTGATCTGGAGAAGTTAATTGAGTTCAATGAGCCTCAGTTTCTTAAAAGGAAGATAAAAATACCTCTACTTAATTGTGGAAATGTAGTAAGATATGGTACATGCTAAAGGACTCCTATAGTGTCTCACCCATAGTCAGAGTTCATTTTCTAGTGTTAGTTTTCTTTCCTGCCACTAGTATGTGCAGATACAGTACTTTTAGTACTATCTATTTGAAGGTAGTGTATGCTTCATATATTCCTCTTGGATCTTTCTTTTTATCTTCCCTTTAAAGAGTCTAAGTTGGAGCCATTTCAAATTGGCTTTGTGACTAATGGCTAAAGGAAAAACAAAAAATACTTCTTTCATAATCTCTCTCAGGCATCCCTGCCTTAGGCCTTGCCTGATGAAAATAAAATTAGCCACAGCAGTTGCCAGTCAGAAGCTCTGTAGGGCTTTTGTTCTTAAAACCTCAGAAGCTATTTCGAGAGCCTGCAGGAGAATCTCTCCCTCTCAGCAGCTATGGAATGTCTCATTAGACATGTTACATGGCAGGCCATGCCAATCCCCTAATGAGCCACCACAGTCTATGGGGTCTAACAATTGGGTGTGTCATTAGGGACTTTCCTGGGAGTGCACAGGGAAACTGCAGAGAGGAAATTGTGCCCAATGTCTGTGCCACTGTGAGAAGCAAGGCAGAGGAAGCAGTACTGAATTGGTCACTTTGTTCTGGGCTATTTGATGCCTGACATCTAAAGCACATGGGGGACAATGCATATTTTGTTTTGTCTTGCTTCCATCTTCTTCCAAAATATTGTCAGAACGAATTTCAACAAAATTCACAAGTGCAAAATTATGTCTATATGCTTAGGGGGTGGGGACAAGGGAAGAAAGAAGGTGGTCATACTCTGGTGATGGGTGTGGTGTTAATGGGCACTCATACTGAGGTACAAATTCAATGTCTGAAAAAAGCATATAGTAATGTGAAATAATAAAACCGTTTTTAAAATATTGTCAGATATCATCCTACCATGAAGAAGTACAAAAGTTGTAAAGTCTATGAAATTCCTCTTCAGTGCCCTTCTACACTCACTCTCAAAAACTTGTCTGCTTTGAAAAGCTCCATGAGATTTTTCTAGTGGCCCTTCTGCTGTTCTTGCACTGAGGAGGGGCTCTCTCTGCAAGGGCCTCCCACACCTGATCTCTTCCCACTGTGCTGGGCCCTCACTGAGCCAGTCAGCTGAATTTATTGCACACTTACATGAGGCTTGAACTCTGGCTAAAAACTCCAGATGAACTCGGAGAAAAGCCTACAAAAGGTTTAGTCAGTTGAACCAACAAAGAGAAAATGCTTTGTTTTACCAGAACCTGTAGAGAGCCAGAAGGCAACTGACATGAAGTGAGATAAGCAGCTTTGAGAGCTTACCAGCTCTCACACACACACTCCCTTGAAGTTCCCACAGTTCACTTGTCTACTAATGTCCCCATCACCCTTGGAGCATAGTCTCTCCCTTTCTTCGGTGTACCTACATCTTAAGTTACACTTTGATTTTTTATTAATTCTTTTCAGGCTTACCTTGATTGTTGTGTCAACCTCCTCACCCCTATAAAAATGCCCATGTAGAGCTGGTAGGGCAGATACAGAAGAATGAAGAGTGGGGTTGTACAGTGATAGTGAAACCTGCATTTACTCATTTCACATACATGTACATGTTAGGACCTACTCCAGATACTGCGTTTACAGTGATGAGCAAAAAGGATGTCTTTCCTACTCTCAAGGAGCTGTACTGACACATAAGTCTCATTTCAAAATGAGAAAGTTTTGTGATGTTACCCAGCAGGATACTGTAATGAGAATACGAGGGAAGAACCTACTTAATGGGTCATCAATAGGTACCATCTGACAAGGTAACAGTCACACTGAGACCAGAAGTCTGGAAAGCAGCCAGCATGCAGCAGCCAAAGGCAGACCATTGTAAGCAGAGGAGGCCCCTCCAAATGTACAAAACCCTAAGGCAGGAAGGAGGAATTGGGGGAAAGTCTGTACTGCTGGCACAGGGTATGCAAGAGAGAATGACTCCAGACAAGGTGGGAGAGGTCAGCAGCAACCACTTCATACAGAGTCTTATAAATAATACAATAAGAGCTAACATCTTTCTAAATGTACTATATGCCAGCCTTGTTCTAAGTACTTTACATTTATTAATTCATTTAATCGCTACAGCAACCCTATGAGGCAAGTATAATTATTCTCCTTTTACAGATGAGGAAACTGAGACACAGAGATATGAAATAATGTGCCCATATTCACCCAACTAGAAACTACTGGGGACTACCTAAGAGGAATGGATGGTCTTAACCAGTCTGTCAACCTGCCAGAATTTTTATTCCATGTCAGTCATTGAAGATTTAAAGAGAGAGTCATGAGCTATCTTCATTCTTAAAAGAACCTCTCTGACTTCACTTGGGGAAACAGATCAGAGGGGCAAGTGTAGCTGTAGGGAGGCTGCTGGAGGCTCTACAATAGTCCCCAGAGAGATCATGATGGAAATGAGAGGAGGCTGAGATTCATTTTAGAGACAAAATGTAAGTGTTAAGTGTTGCATCCTGGTGACTCAGGCATTAAGCCAGTGGCCAATGCATAGACCACATAAAGTCAAAGGAACTAGATTTGAGACCCAGGGCTGGGAGACCAACCAAAAAATGCACAAATAAAGTGTTTCCTCCTCCTCCCCTCCATAGGGCAAAAAAAAATAAAATCTTCTTCTTCTCTCTACCTTCCTCTCTTTAAAAAAAAAAAAGAATGTACATGATAAAGATGCAGAATGAAAGTTCCCATACATGCCTGCCTCCACTTCTCACAGATGGTTCTGGGCCCATCTCTGGAAAGTTTATTGCCAAAAATTACTTGTAGGCCAAAAATTTTACAATCCTGTTACTTTGCCTCACATTTACAGGAAGGTCACTGTCATATCTAGCTGAAAGAATATTTAAAGTCACATGTCCAGGCAAGTAAGGATTCCCTGGGAATCCTTCAAATTTATGCTTCTCAAGCCAAGGTCCAACTACTTTGGGATATGCTCTCTTGCCAGTGAGCATTCAAGTTCACAAGATAAACTTTTTCCTAGAGTATGAACACTCCTCTAAGATTGGGGTGTAGGGTGATAGAGGACAGAGGGTTGAATACTTTTTATATAATATAAATTTATTTGAAAAGAATGCAAGGTTTGCGTGGAATTTTAAGGTAACAATATTAGACTTTAAAGAAACCTTATGCTTGCCCTGGATCACTTCAAACTGTGCCTGGAGAGCATCCGTCAAGTATACAAGAGAATTTTCCTTTGATATTAGTGGTATTTGGCTTAAAAAAATATTGAGAAATGATGGATCAGGCCAATGCTTTGTAACTTTTTATGCTGTACAAACATAGAAAATGGTAATGTTGTAGGGTACATGTTACAAGGGGAGAAAGCTGCTCCGGGCAGAAGGCTCACCTGTGACCCGTTCTCAGCACACCGGTGGGTCAAGGTAAACTGGTGGGAAGCTCTGGTATACTAATGTTAAGAGGTGACTCAGTTTAAGCACAGCTATTAAATAATTCTTCAGAAGTATCACCTCATCCCATTACATGGAAGATTTAACACTCTAAAGCACCCAAATGCTCACTTCCTCAAGTGACCTCTCCTCCACCCTGTTGGGAGAATTTCTCAAGAGGTAGAAGTACTCCCTCCTCTAGAAGTGTCATTCTTCTGTGGCTCAGAGGACCAGCATGCAACGACCCTGAAGAGCTCCCAAAGTGAGAATGCACTTTTGTTTTTAACTGACACATAGCATATATATATATAGTAAAGTGCATTAATCTTTTTATTTCTTAACTGAAGTAACTTTAATTTACAAAAAAATAGAAGTTCGAGATGTGGAGGTTCACTCTTCATCAATAATCACCACCAATAATCCTCCACCACTACCCACTGGACCCCCACTACCTTTTGCTTGCGACACAGACACCTTTCCTCTCTGGTAACCTCAGTTCTGTTGCCAGTGTCCCAGAGTTAGTTTTCCTTTGGTCTGTTTGTTTACTTTGTTTCTTTATATCCTGCATATGAGTGAAATCATATGATATTTATCTTTCTCCCTTTGATTTACTTCACTTAGCATAATCCCCTCATTCCATCCATGTTGTTGCAAATGGCAAGATTTCATCTTTTTTTTAATAGCTGAGTAGTAATCTGCTGTGTATATAAACCACACCTTCTGTATTCATTAATCTGTCAATGGCATAAAATACATTAATCTTATGTGTAAAGCTGAATAGCATACAAATGTTCAATGAACATTCCCTTAGATGTCAGTCTCAATGAAACTGGAAAACAATTGTCAGTTATATCTCAATAAAGCTGGAGAAGGGAAAGAAATGTAAAAAAATAAACACAGAGATTGAACTTTCCAAATATCCCAGATTTTCTCACAACCCTTCCCAGTCACTATCTGCCCCCTTACCCTCAGAGAAAAGTATTATTCAGACTTCCATCACTGTAGATTAATTTTGAACTTGAAGTATGTTTAAGTATGCAGTATAAACTCTTTTGTACCTGACCTCTTTCGTTCAGTGTAATATCTCTGAAATTCATCCATGTTTCTGCACAGCAGTGAGTCTTTTTTCATTCTTGTGCTGAGCAGCGGGTCCTTGAATAGCGCCATTTCCTTATAACATTGATGAGGAATGAAATGGTAAGACTATTCAAGGACTTGCTTTTATTAAACACTGATTTGCTAAGTCACAAGTTTCAAAAACCAATAGACAACATTACCCCAATACCTAGAATAAGAAAACAGATCCACAAAACCCATGTTCTCACATTATTTAATCCCAAAGTAAATAAGATGCAGATTATTATTATTACAGTACATAATTTTTTTTAAATGTGTAGCCCCATTAAAAAAGCACTTAGGGCATATGCAGTTTTAAAGTGATGCCCTGTACTTATCCTCAAAAACGGATGTTTTTCCACTGGTCACTTTGGTGTGGCAACAGATAAGTACATTTAAAGGAAGTAAAATATATAGTGTAATTAGAAAGTATTACAATTACAACTAGTAAATTAACCTTTACTGGGTTCTTGGGAATGAATATATGAATATAAATAAATATAAGAACATAAATTATTCATGATATTCTGCTGTCAGTTGTAAAAAGTAATAATGGTTTTCTCTTAAAGTTTGTAACCTGTTAATAAATATTAAAACTGAAAATTCCATTGTGGTGCCTTTTGTCTTCTCTTATCTTTAATCTTAATAGGTCCTTTGAAAACTTGGTATATAATTTATACATTTATAATTTGTAAGTAAAATATAATTTTAGATGTCTTTTAACCTGGAAAATTTTGATGTGACATTGTGTTGTATAAAAACTAAAATGTTTAACTGGCATATGACCATGGGAAAATTGTCTCCTATTAAATAATAGAAGGCAAAAAACTTCTATAAAATCAAATTAGTTTTGGCCAGCTGGTTGTTGTCAACTGTTCAAGAAAATGTCTGAGACCCTCCCTTAAAACTTCCTTCCCAGCAGGAATTCTTTTGACAATGACTTCTGCTTAGGATCTTCCTGTTACTATTTCATTTTTTTTTTTAAGCATCATTAAGGTAAAGAATTGTTCTATGTTTATATTCTTAAGTACTGTTATTTCACATTAGTTCTAATATCACACCTATAACTATTTGATGTTGTTTATCCTAATGTTTTTACCATTCATACAACATATAGATCATACAGACACTAAAATTTGAGGTCAAGGTGAAGGTTATTTTTTCCAGATGCTGTTTAAATTTAGAAAATCCTCCTGCTACTCACTGTATCCTATTATGTTATCTTATTTTTGTCATTATCATTTTTCAGGTTTATAGTTTTACTTTAATTCAGTAAAGTATAAAAATACTGTCTTGACTTGCAAAAAAATTAACCTTCAGAGAGAAGAGAAAATACTAATAAATAAGTGTTTATGAACTGATTTATCTTTCTTCCAATTTCTTACAAGGGTTGTTTAAGAAGTTAGATGATCTTAAAAGACAGTATTTCTCTCTCTTCTTAATTGTATCCTTTTCCTCACAGGAGACCATATGCCTAAAACTTTGGAAGGATTATTCATCTATGAAGAAGAAGGTTCTGGATTTCCAGGTTCTATTAGGAAAGGAAATGATGCCATCGTAGTAGAGCAATGGACTGTTATTGAGGTAAACCGCAGTTTTTCGACAATCTGGCTTAGCTTTTATATTAAGTTTTACACGTTAAAGATCTTCATTGCCTAACCCTTAAAATACATTTGTGAATTGTTCAAAATGTCATTCCAAATGCTCAAACACATTTCTTTTAAAGTTGTGAAAAGGTGACTTGCTTTACTCAGTGTTCATCTTGTTAGACAGCAAAATACTTAACCAATATGTAACCCAGATATAAATAGCAGTAGATTCTCAAAGATTTAGCATTCTTATCCTAAAGAAACTAATTCTAAACAATTCTAATTCTAAATTATCTTTACACAATACCATGACAACTTGTTGAAAATTTTTAAAAATCAGTCAATAATTAGTGTTTTTACCTCCAACCGACCCAAGTGACTGACTTTTTTGTAACCTTATGAAATTGACTTTTAAATATCCAAAAAGTGTTCTCTCTCACCAGGCCAATATATACACACAGCACTGTCCATCCTAATCAGAGGTGACAGTGCTGCTGACATTGTGCACCCTGAATCCAAATGTCCACGAGGGACTGCCCTTGAGTGTGCAGACGGAATCCAGGCCTACGCTGGTGTGTGTGTGAGGCCCTTGCTGGCAGGCTCATTCAAGGACTCTTTTGCCTTCTGGTCTTACAAAGGTTAGAGAGATGTAGCCCATTTCAAAGAAAGCAGAAAAGCCACTGAGGAGGGACAAAAAGAATTTGGAGGAAAATGTGAAAATTCATTCTAAGTACACTCCTATAGTTCAGGCTGCTAAAGCGACTAAGGTATAGGCCATGCAAAGCCTATAGACCTGGGTTTGAGACTCGGGGCCAGGGGCAAAAAATATATATATCAAATCAAAATGAGTAAAAAACAGTGAAAGAATTTGAGCCTCAGCTCCTCTCCCCTTTCACTTCTCAATCCTCACCCCCTTTTCTTGTCCTCCTTTCCCAACCCCCATAATAGTGTTTCTGAAACTGTAGGAGACAAAAGAATTTCTGTAACCACCTGTAATAACCTACAGAGCTCTTTTTTTTCACCTCCTCAGCCCACCCAGGGTCTCTAACCTGGGTCTGTAGGCTTTTCAAGGCCACGCTTTACAGTTTGAGCCTCAGGGTGTGCCAGAGCTTTATTTTAATGCAGCTTTCTAGCCCACCCCCACCAATACACTAATGTTTGATGTCCAAGCAAGACCAAAGGAAGGTTCAAACTTTGGAGATTTAGATGGAAACCTCTTTCCCCTCTCATCCCCAGCATATCTAACTTGGTTCAACGATTAGAAGGCTGCAAGTAGTAGAAAATGAAGCCCAGGAAGACTGCAATCCAGTGAAATTGTGCTTAATGGAGAGTGGAATTCCATTACCCTTCATTGTAATTACTTGTGTAGCTGGCTGTCTTTGCCATTAGACTGTGAGCTCTTATGCTTATTCATACAGGGCTGTGAAATCAAAACAGATTATGGTCCTCTGTTGCACACTCTGGCTGAGTTCGGATGGCTTCTGACAAGTGTGTTGCCCACACCTATCCTGAGACATGACAGGTAAAGCCAAAGTATCCTTATGTGCTCTGATTTAATTCTAAAATACCATTCGTTTGTTAGATAATTCAATTTAGCAAAGGCTTATTTAATGACTACACAAAGCATTTCATTGAATTTTCCATCTGATTTCATAGACCTTGGAGGTGAGCAAATCAAACCTTTCCCATTATATTTACACAAGCTATTAAGTCTTCTTTCCAAGGGCCTGTGAGTTCATATTGGCAGAGCCAGAGCAGGGATAAGGGAGACCGACTACCAACTCAGTGCTGCCTCCAGTTCTCTGAGTGCTGCCTCTCCCCTTGAAGAATGCATTATTATGCCCCCTTTTTTCCAACCCAAAATGCAGAGTCCTTGCTAGAATGGAGTGAATCTATATAATTCTGCAAGCAGGAAAACACAGCCTCCTTTCAGGAGCCTTTGTCCTGCTCCTCTGCACTGCATGTGCAAAGCTGTGCTCGGCCATGCACACAGCCAGGGTTAGGACTGCAGTGAGGGCTAGAGAAGCCCGGGAGAGGTGAGCCCCAGCTTTTCTGCCTCCTTTTCTCTCCTCCAGTGTGGTAGCTTCTTTTCCCCCTGGAACACTGACTTGCTGATTGTTTCCTCTAAAATACTACCTTAGAGCCAAAATGCCACCATTTCACAAACAACAAATTTTCCTTTCCTTCTTGTGCTAACTTTCCCCATTTCTTTTCTTGGGAAAGAAAATTTGAGTGGTACTTTTTTTGAGAGAGTGAGAGAGCTCAATTACGTCTTCTGCATAAACTGCTTTGCTATCCCTTGAGCAAAATTATGTTCCCTCTGCCCTCCTTGGCATTCAGAAAATCAATGACTGCCACGGCTGTACTGCCCAGGGTCAATGACTGCCTCCAGAGGACAGCATAGTATCACCTGGGCCTTCCATTTGGGCAGTCAAACATGATTTAATGTTCTGACAAACTGCCAGATCTAAGAGAGGTAACTCCTCCTGCCTCAGTCTTATCCACCCTCTTCATCTTCTCTGGCTTTCCTAGTTGAGTGAGCTGCCCTGTTCAGTATTCCACCCTTTCCACAAACTGAAAACTTTTATTAACTTGGCTCTATGATAAAGTACACCTTCTTCAGGTGACGAGAGGAAGGGATAAAGGTGGATTCAGAGTAAAAATACCCGAACTTTAAAAGGAGGGGTTAAAAGTAACATAGCAATTAATCTGCTTTTCTTCTCATATCTATAGTTAACTGTACACAAATTGTGAGTGATAACTCCCTGAAACATTTTCCAACTTTTAAAAAGTCTCTATCATGCCTGTCAGTACAGTATTCTCAAGAGCTGTTCTTCAGGCCAAGCCAATGTGACTCCCTGAAGAGTACATGAATATGCACATATGGAGTTCCACCCCAGTAGGACAGTGTCAGAAACTTAGAAGATGGGACTCATGAATCTGCATTTTCACAAGCCCCTGAAGTTATCTTCACATTTGAACTTTGCAGGAAAACACCAGAGAGAAAGCTTCTCTTTCCTACTTTTCCTACTATCCCCACTGTCTTCAGGTCACTAGTCTATCTTTCCAAATAATTTGTGTATTTGGCCTTCTCATCTCTTTGGTTATTCTCGTAGGTGTATAATTTGGGATGCCCTTTGACCATTACCGTTTGCCCATCCTAAAAGTACTCTAAGTTCTGAACCTTTCATGTTCATTTTTACCCCAATAAAAAAACATATTGCCATAAGTGCCCCTGTGCTTCAGGTGGGTGTGTGTGAGCCATGGGAATGGGTGGTGTGTGAGCCATGGGAAGTCCAAAGACCTGGACTCCTAACACAGCATATATGCATATATCTGCCGTACTTTATTCCCAGTCACTCAATGCTTCTGGTCTCATGAGACTGAATAGTTCCCAAAATGATTGAGTGACTGATGGGACACTAGATTAGACCGTGAGATCACCAGACTTTATGCTGAGTCACAGAACATGGGCTGGAAACCTTCAACATTTTCTGCTTCTGTGGTTTAGGAATGAGGACAACACTGGGAAAGAACAGGTCATGAATACTGTGAAACAGCATACCCTGGTAGAGTAGCCGTTACGTCAGTCACCTCCAAAGAAGCAAACCACATAACCTGGGTTCAAGTCCTGAGTTTGGGAGGAATCAATCAGAGTAAAAACTAAATCAAAATAAAATAAAGATGCGTCTTCCTCCCCTATCTCCTTGACTACCTGCCTACTCTCCTTCACTCCTACCTGAACCTTTCCTTTAAAATAAATAATTAAATAAAAGAATACTGTGAAAGGAGGAAGGATGATGGAACTTAGAGTCACCTTTGTCCTGTGTGCCAAACAGGACATACCCAGTGATTAGAGGGCCCTCTGCAGGAGGAATCACTGTTGAATGTTTTTGAAGCAAAAGTAGCACCAGTGCCTCCCCACATTTCCATCATTCCCTGCATCCCTAAAATCTGCCAAGGCACTGTGGACCTTCCAGGTCCAACTTGTGAGGATTATATTTAGGTGTAATTAAAATAGCAAAGGATCTCATTGCTGGGCTGCTCACTAAACTATTTGTAAATTGGATACAATATAAATCTCTATTGACAGTAAACTGATTAAATAAATTATGAACTATCCATAAAACAGAATCATATGAAGCCATAAGAATGAATATATTTATACCTGTATTGTTATGAATTCTTCACATTGATAATTGTTGAGTTAAAAAAAGTGTTGGGACATTATTATAGAACAATTCCAATTTTAAAAGCTTATATATTCTTGCAAAACTCAGAAAGGCTATATAGCAAATTCTACTATGTATTTAGCTCTCAAGAGTATGGGTAGAGGAAAGGTAAAGGGGAGTTTCTACTTTTTTTTTTTTTTTATGATTTGACTCTTTACAAAGAATAAATGTTTATTTCATTATATTTTTTAAAAAAATTTTCAAAAAACAAAGCACTATCAATTAATAAAGACATGGAAACTGTGTATGTTGTCTGCCCTGAAGATGCTTAAACCTATATTTAGTCCACAATGAGAGGCTTGTATTCTGGTCGGGGCAGGTCAAGACAACATGATATAGTAACTAGTCAAGACTAAAGGAAAGTACGTCTACAGGACTAAAGGATCTCGTTTAATCCTGAAGTAGGATTATAGCTTTTATAGGACCACTAAAAAGAAGAAAGCAAAGACTGTCAAAGTTATATGGAATCTTCAAACAGCCAGATTAAAAGACAGCACCTGGCATGCCCTGATGGAGTAGTAGTGGGACACAGTCCACATACATTCCAAGGTCCCAGGTTTGAGTCCCAGGGCCTGCAGGAACAACCAAGAAGAGCAACTAAATAAAGTAAATAAAGTGCTTCTTTCTCTTATCCCTGCCTGCCTATACCTTTCTTAAAAAAAAAAAAAAAAAAAAAAGGCGTGCCCTGTTGGAGCTGCAATTAGGTTAATCCCCTCTGAAGAAAGAGGCCACACATACCCTTGGGTTCAAGTCCCAGGTCCATGGGGAAACAACCTGTGTGAGCAACTAAATGAAAAATATAAAAATAAAAGAGATTCTTCGTCCTCTTTCTTCCTGCCTGCCTGTACTTTTCCTTTAAAAACAAAACATAAAAAACAGCACCATCATTTAGCAAATCCCCATTTAGGAATCTGCCTTTGACCTTGGATAGAAGATAGTGAAAAATGTATGTTAACAGTAATTGTCCTTAGGCAGCAAAGCACACTAGAACACAGTGTCTCCTGTTCTTATTATGCCAGGAATATTAAGCAATTTTGCTGTTTATTTTGTTTCTTTACATTTTGTAACTTGCCTTCTTTCCAAGTGCCTGTAACACAGAAATTATAGGATGGAGGCAAAGGTTCATTGTCACCTGTTAACAAAGGCTGTTAATAAAACATGATTACCCTCAGTTTCTAGCAATATGACTTTGGGTCACCGAACCTCCTTAAGTCTCAGTTTCCTAATCTGGAAAATGCTACAGTAATATTAACTTTTCTAGATTGTCATAATGACTAAGCGAGATATTATAGACAAAGTACTTACAGAAGGCCTGTGCATACGAGGCTAATAAATTAGAGCTATTGTTTGGGCCCTAACCCTTTTGAGAACTAAAATCTCTAGTTAAAATCAATTATGCCAGTGTTATAGCCTAAATCAGAATATTCAGAAAATGAAGGAAAGAGGGAGGGGAAATGAGGGGAAAAGGTGATAATAAGGGATACTGGAATTCTGGTGGTGGATGTGGTGTGAAATAGGAACTAAAATGTAATTTCAGTATCTCAAAGGAAATTTAGTGTTATGAACTAAAGAAATAAATATTTCTATTAAAAAATAAAAGTTACCAATTAAACTATGATGTGCCATTAATTATAAGTTGCTTCCTGATTTTGGACATGTTTATATGTGAACAGCATTAGGATAGATGAAATACAGTAATAAAAGATCTCAATCCCAGAAAAGAGGGAAGACTGCATGCCCTTCAGCTAATTACCTGTACTGAAACATTGTAGTGAATGCCTACTTCTTTTTAACAGGAAATAAATTATAATTGGTTTACTTTTAAAAAATGCAAATACCATAGTTCTCTACATACAAAATCAACATTGTAAATAAATGTAATAAATAAATAAAATAAAATAATAAGTTATAACATCATTAAAGATACAGTATATACTTTTACCCAAAAAATGGACATCTGTCATGATCTTTCTTTAGGGGCCTACATGTCTGAAAATAGAATTACTGTTAGGGAAAGCGTTCTTCCTTAAGTATTTTTGTCTCATAAACAAAAATAGTGCCTTAAACACTTTCAACTTTCTCCTACTCTTCCATTACATAAGCCATACTTGAGTTTTCTATATGTAAGGTATTTTCCCCTCATTTCCTTTGTTAAATAACAAAGTAGGTCTATAAAACCAACCGAGTAGGTTTTATAGAACTAACTGACTTTATTAAATGATTCATGAATTGAGCAGCATCTGGGAATCTAGAAAGCAGAGGAAAGCCCTGAAAAGCTGTACAAAATTAAAGTTTTTCTAAGCAGAAAGGCGGCAAGAAGAGGAAAGGGAATTATTTTAGGCTTAGGTAACCCACATAGTGGGGAATGGAGAAAGGTCTGTGGCAGATGATCTCATCTCCCTTTGGGGGATGGAAAATATTATCTCATTGCTTCTGACCGGAAAATTCCATACCGGCCAGTTAAAACTACATTTTTGGCCACGTTTGAAATGCAGATAGATTAGGTATTAAGTTTTGGTGGGCTTAGCACAAACACCTCCATTTTGTACTGCTGTTTTTCTTCTCCTAGTATCATTACTCAAATATATTCTGTTATCAGATTGCATAAAGGAATTTTCCCCATGTGTCCCTAGGTCAAGGTCGTTGCTTCCTCATGCTTGGCAATATCACACCACCAAGGCCGGAAGCTGCATTGTCATGGAAACATCATCATGTAGTAATCTAATAGCACTACATTATTCCAGGGTATTGGTGTCAGCCTAGAAATCTGGCAGAATCTGTCCTTCATCAATATCACTATATAATTATACAAATGAGTCTAATTCTTTTCTTTTCAAGAAATCGAGGTGAAAACTGGCATTAAATTCCTCCAGACAAGTCTGGTAGAGGGTCAAAAACTGAACAAGCAGCTTATATTACTGACCTTAAGAAAAAAATCACTGGAATGAAATGGAAGGAAGTTCCCTCTGTTTGACTTCTTCAAAGCAGCAGGGTCACTACCATCCTGATTTTTAATTCAATCATAATCTGGAAGGGATGAAGGCAGAAATATGTCCTTTAAGAATCTCAAGGTGATTTGATGTACTTTCAGAAACACTGACTCATAACCTTAAATTATAAGAGGGAAAAAGAAGAGAGTGAGTGAAGAAAAGTATTTTAAAACATAATATAGAAGAAAGGTGTACACCATGATTTATATGGCAAAAGCCAGGCTTTAAGTTTAAAAGCGGGGCTCTAGGTATAATGTATCTATACGACACTGAGAATACTTAAAAGTCTGGTCTTTTTAAGGACAGTTTAAGTTGTCCTCATAAATGCCTGCCAAATATTTTTAATTTAAATATCACTAAAGAAATTACCAAACTATAATGGAACTGCTTTTTATATTTGTTTTTGTCGCTGGTTTGTTTTTATAAGCAGTGCTCTTTCATGCTTATGCAAACTGAATTCATGAGGGGAATTTTTAAAGGCACAGTTTTCAGTGACTCATCTTGTATGTGGTGTTTAAGTTCAGAGGTACGAACTGGCTCCTTTTCCTTCTTCTCCTGCCCTACAAACACCAGGATCTGCATGTCTGTTTAAGTTGTCTCATTGGCCCAGGAAAAATGGACACTTGTTTTTATTTTCTTCATCGTCCTCTAGTACAAGCCTTGAATATTATAAGCTGAAACTTTATTTGGAGATGCTGCATAAACGTCTGGGCTTTTGCAAGAGAGTCTACACGTGTGCATTGACAACAAAGCTGTCCAGTCAGAATGGAATTAAAGTAGCACTTCTCTGTAGCCAGGCTTCACTGAGTTCATTCTCCACTGTTGAAGAGATAACGTGTTGTGGAAAGGGTAGGAACTAGAGGTGACCCAAGACAAAGTTCTTAAAAACTCTGTGTCTCAATTTTCTTATCCATAAAGTAGTGAACATTTCTGCCCACCTTGAAGGATGATCATAAGAAACAAATGTGCTAATTTATATGGAAAATACTCAGTACATCAAAAGCATTGCACAAATGGAAGTTACTTTTTGTAGTTTAGTCCATAAGATCTTCTTTTATTTGGAAGTCAGTCTTTTTCTTGATAGTCTGTTTTTGTCATAGCAAACCTTTTCCCTTGAAAGACAGAGTCTTCTTTGTGTTCTCTTATGCATGGAAGTTGATAGGAAGTGAGACGCAATTATTGAGTATCTGATGTGCTCCAGGTTTCTCCAGGTGAACTTTGCAATTACCATCTCACTGATATTGACCAGCTCTGTTTTATAGAGAACAGGAGTCTCAGGAAAAACTGCATGACTAGCTCATTATCATGTAGCTAGAAAGCCGCAGAGCTGGGATGCAAACCCAGAGTCGGTCTGACTTAAAGCCAAGCATGCTCTTTCCCCCACAGTCGATTGCCTGTCTGATATATACACCACAGAAAAATGATGTGTCCAACACTTTCTGGTGAAACTGTAGAGCTAGTCAAACCCATTTCCTCCCCTATCTGTGACTTGGCTCCTTGCCTGTGCTGTAAATATAGTCTCTGACCCACTCTCCCCAGATCTCACACTGGTGTCTGTGGTCCTTATCTGCCCACACTGAAAAGATGGGCTTGATACTAGGGCCCAGCAGAAGCCCCTTGTCCCAGGGACAGCAGCAGTGTTGTTGATTTCTCTTGCCTCTTCCAGGTTTACTACCTGCCTTTTGGTCTTTTTCCTGATCCTGGGCGTGAAGTTGGCTTTTCAATCTGTTTCAACTAGTTTGTTCCGGTCAGATGTCTGACCGTCCTTTTCCCACCAATCACATTTCTCCACTGAGTCTCACTGATTTGACCTTTGCTTTTCCTGCTTCACTTTAACCCAATGCCTCAGCTCCAACCTAGGCTTTGGTATCTGGAGTCCTGGTTCTTTCCTGGTCCTTCTTCTGTACTAATGACCCTCTTATCCTTTGCTGGACTCTCACCCCTTCACCCTGATCTCCACCGTTGCCTTCAGGGGTCTTAGCCACCCAGGGCTGTGCTGAATGACCTGTCCCTCATGCTGCCTGTGCCCTGATACTGATCACAGCATCAGGAATTATCTGCTGCTCTCAGAAAGGAAGGAACTAGAAAATGTTTTCACGTCTTCTTTGCAGACTATTCCCTTGACCAGCTTATACTCTTGATACTCTTGGTACAACACAGGTTGTACCACACCTTTTTCAGAGCTTTTATGTAAATCGCATTGTCCAAAAACTGCATTCATTTTCTGTTATGTCAAAGTAAGACTGCCATACTGAGAGAAACACTGTCGGGAAAATACTAAGTTACTCAGCTATCAAACGAACACTTTTTGGATGAAAATTTCTGTAAGTAGTCAGAGATATATGATCTGTCCTCTGAGCATGCCAGGCAGTTGAAGCAATCTCAGATCATATAATTATCTCACCAGTTAAATCCGTTCAGAAATCTGTGCAAGAGGGCAAATACTCTAACCCAACTCAGTAAATAGAAAAACTGTGTGACTAGCTCATTATCATGTAGCTAGAAAGCCGCAGAGCTGGGATGCAAACCCAGAGTCAGTCTGACTTAAAGCCAAGCATGCTCTTTCCCCCACAGTCGATTACCTCAGGGGTCACGGGAGACTGTAAGGGACTTGCTTGTTCTGCCAAATAATTGTCCCTCTTTAAGGCTTTAAACCACTTTCCCTCATCATGATTAGATTCTCCAAACCAAAAGGGCCTCCGCATGGTCTCATAGATATTCTGAAAATAGCAGGACCTATCTTAAAATGGACTTCGGAGGTCAAGTATACAGTGAACGGTGAAGGACAGAATTCGACTGTTGTTGTGAACTTAATATATTATGTAAAGATGACTTATGATTATATACTCCTTAAACTTATATAATGTTATGATAAATGTCCTTTCAAAAAATTGAAAAAATAAAATTCGAATGGCCTAGGGACACAGAGGTTTCAGACATATTTCAAAATGAGGATCTGGTTCTAAGGACCTCCCAAGAGATAGGAAGATGCTGACCTTCGTGAGACTTATGTGGGCATCTGGAAAGTGTCCTAAGAGAATCGGCCTTTGAGAAACCATCTCCACATTTACTATCTTACCCCATTAGTCAAGGTTGAGACCGCTATTCTAGGTCAAATTTTACATCCTAATGCATTCAGCCTTGCCCCATCCTGTGGTCGGTTACCAAGAGCCTACTTCAGGGTTACACACAATCCCTACCCTCACATTCTCTTGCTTCCTAGTCAAGAAAAAATAATTCTATTCTGATTCTTCCTTCCCTCTCTTTGGACAGTTGTTTCCACATTTGATTCTACACATGATCAAACACCTGGAACCTTACCCAGAAACCTCTTCTGTATTTTTGTGTGCCCTTTTGCTTGACTTTTCTCCCTGATTCTGTGACATCTCCTTCCAGCTTAACTCCACCCCACACTTCATTAAATGAATGGGGGATTTAGAATGAAATCACATTTTTATACTCCTTTCCCGCAGCAGGTACAGAGGAAGCTCTTTACAAACCTATTTATCCTTCGCAAGGTCCTGATAGGAAATAGAGGTCAGAGAATTTAAAGTCCTTACTAAAGTCATCAGGTATTGTGTGCTATGGTAAAGTCGGGATTTGAACCCAGGAACAGTGCTGTTCCAAAGCCTCCACCTCTTCCTGTATACCTCAGACCTCCCAAACGTAGGCTAGCCTATCCTGTGCTCTGCTAGTCCCTTCCCTCTACCTCCTGTGTCATAACTGATGTCTCCTGGTGATTCACATTCTTCCCAAAAGTTATGATATATGTCATACCAAGTCTTTTCTTCTAATTGAAGATATCAAGCTAAAGTTAAATTAGACTAGAAGCAGTCTTTTAAAAAGAAAAAGGAAAAATAAAGAAGCAGTCTCCCATTACCACTTTGGGGGAAGATTTGCTGTTTCTCAAAATTCAACAGTATCAGTAAGTTTGGGATTTTCAAATGATGTGGGGTTGACATACACCCCTAAAGCCAGAGTTTCAATGTAGCGTTTGTTTTCCAGAATAAGAGCTCAGCATCAAACACAGCTAATAGTGAGGTTTTGTGTGGGATTTTGCATCACAAAAGTCGTAACTGAGCGACATTAGCCGCAGACACTCCTCCCCACAAATCCATGGAGATTCTGTGAAAAGCATTTCAAAGGAATCCAAGCCCCAAGTAGTCTTTGGCAAGGGCTAATTTGCCATGATGATAGTTAAATAAGGAGAATACTGAGTAGCTGACTACAAAGAGGCATCTGAAAATAAAACTAGCTGTGGCTCGAGTCCCTCAGTTTAAAACATATATAAAATTTCTCATATGCGACAGCCCAAATTGGTCTCTTCTTTTTGTAAGGCAAATTTGACAAGTACCAAGTAGCTTAAAACAGATCATTTTGACTTAATAATCCCATTCCTGGGAATGGATCTTAAGGAAATATCATTAAAATAAGGAAAAGGATACATATTTTTGTAGCAACGTTATTTATAATTATCAGAAAATTGGAAATAACCTAATTTTCCAATAATAGAAAGACTTACTACTTTTCGGCATCTTAATTCTTTGAGTTACTAGATGGCTATTAAGAATATTATCCCAGTGTACAAACAAGGAAAGGGTGTTCAGTGAAAAGCACAGAATACAGAAATGCAAACATGTAGTGATTGCAGATATGCAAAAGTACACTTGATAAAGAGGAGGGCACAAAGAGATGAAAAAGAGTTTTACTAGCACAGTAAGATTATAGTCTTCAAACACCTAAACTTTCTTTTGTAGTGACCATATTCAATTTTCAGGAATTTTAAAAACTGTTTTTCTGCGACTCATATAGAATTATATTTCATACTTATTTTTGGATCGCAAGAGTATTTTATAAAAGATACATGTGGAGGCATGCCCTGGCAGTTTCACAGTTAAGTCTGCCACCTCCAGCTGGCATAAGTCACATACATCCCAAGGACCTGGATTCAATCCCCGGCCACGGCGAACAACCAAGATGAACAAATAAATAAAAGGAATAAATGTCTCTTCCTCCTCTGTCTTCTGTGTGACTACTCGCCTTCCTTTCTGCAACTTACCTTCAAAAGTAATAAATAAATAAATAAAGATATATGTGTAATATTCTAACCAGTGTGAAATATAGAGAATTATTAATTCACCAATACTAATGCTATTATTTTAATTTGCAGTGAAGGGAATTTGGCTACAAAGCAGGTGGTGTTTCTTCAGAGACCAGTTATGTGGAATTCAGCTGCTCAAACACCAGAAGTAAGTAAAACTGATGCTTTAAGAATTGAATGTTATGTTGAAGCATTTCACCTTCTCATTATAGTGCTAAATGGTGAATAAAATAGACCTGGAAACAGTCTTCTGAGTCAACATATAAGAAGGGAAGTGTGCCAGCAACCAGGCAACATGAGACAGTTCTGAAAGGGACCAAAATGTGCCACCACAAAATATGCCATTTTGGCATGAGGTTTATTTTGAGCTAAAGGCAATTAAGAAACAGCAGACAGAGACAGACCTCTCCACCCTCTCCCTTTCTGACAAAAAGCAAGGCATAAATTTCCCTTTTTAAAGGTGACATAAATTTCCATTTGCAATGTTATCTCCCTCTCCTGTACCAGGAAGACAAAAGTTGTTTTTTGGGGGTTTTTTTTAAGGAAAGGTACAGGCAGAAATGAAGGTGAGCAGAGATAAGCAGGCAGGAAGAGAAAAGTAGAAGAAGTATTTTCTTTATTTTTCTTTAGTTAATCCTCTTGCCTGCACACCCCAGCCCCAGGTCAGCAAACGTGGGTCCTTGGGCTACACGGGGTCCAGCAGACGTGACCACTGAGCCACCAGAGCAGACCAAGAAGACTCTTAATCCCTAGAGATGACGCGCCACTGGAGGTGGCACTGACTTGAGTCTCCGTAAACACAGCTTATTAAAATTACCCTTATCTTCCATTTGTTTCCCCACATACCCACCTTCCTATGATGCACTGTCTCGCCTCCAGCTGAAGCAAAGTCCACATACATCCCAAGGACCTGGGTCCTTGTCATGGGACAAAGAAAACAACGAAGGCGAACAACTAAATAAAAATAAAATAAAATAGTGCTTCTTCCTCCTCTCTCTTCCTGCCTACTTGGCCACTCACCTTAATTCCTGCCTGTACCTTTCCTTTAAAAAAGAAAATAGAAAACATGTACAGGACTTGGCATAGTGCCTGGTAAAACAAGATGTTCCTTTTGTTTTCATAGGAATGTTTCTCTTTCAAAACTATATGATTAAACACTACGAATTGTTTGAAAAACTCACTAACTATCCAGAAACTGCTAACGGCCCATCATTTTCTCCAGCCAAAAATTACCTTTAGCTAGTATGTAGGAATGTAGTGTATTGATGGTTTCGATGTTCCAAAAACTGTATATATAAAATATGGCAGGCTCACTCCTGTGACTCAGTGGCTAGGTACTGGCCATGAAAAGGCCAAGGACCCGGGTTCTTGACCAAGGGCTGGTGGAAGGAAAAATTTTTTAAATAATAATAATAAAATTCAGCTTCAAAAACAAATACATATAAAAATAGAATATGACAAAATAGGAATAAGTGTCGAATTGAGAGGTGGGTATATGGGTGTTCACAGAACTATCCTTTAAACTTTCTGTATAGTTGAGATGTCTTATCATTAGAACACTGGGGACAATTAAGCTAAAAATCAGTAGTCAACTACAACTTTTTTCTGACAGCAATTAGTAACTAATTACTAAACTACTGTAACAAAGAGAATGACTTAAATACAGTAGAAGTGTCTCTCTCTCGGAATAGTTTCAAGAGGACCAGACACTCAGGCTGGAGAAAGGCTCTGCCTCATGACTGGTCTGCTCCGCCACCTCTAGCGTTTTGGCTTCTGAGCTCAAGGCTATTGCCACAGTTGTTGCCAGGCAGAAGAAAGAAAGGAATCTCAGGCACGCTTCACAGGCAGTGACCTCCAAGGCACAGACATCATTTCTTCTCACATACCATTGGCCTGAACTATTTATGTCACCACGAGCTTCTGCAAGGACGATTGGGTCAAGTGCAGGGCAGTCCTGTGCCATCCCACAGTGAAACACCCACCATCTACTCAATCAAAAATTTTTAGGCCTTGAGGAGTAGGAATTCTCTTGTTAAAAGAAAGATGGAGAGAGAACAGGCCCAGGAAACAGGAGTTTAACTTTAATGGCTCCAATTTTCCATTTATTTTTCTTCTTTAAAGCTGTTTTGCATTCAAAAATTTTTCTTGTCTTTAAGGCGTACCCTGGTAGCCTAGGGCATAAGGCCACCACAGCATAGTCCACATGCATCCCAGGATCCCAGGTTCATGTCTCAGGCCCAGGGGAAACAACCAGCCTGAACAACTAAAATAAAATAAAGAATAAAGTATTTCTTCTCTCTCTCCTCCTGCCTGCCTGCCTGCCTGTCTCCCTACACACATTCATACTGCCTGCACTTTTCCTAAAAACAAAACAAAACAAAAAAACTCAAAGTGACCTCAAGGAATAAAGACTTCTTGGGCACATCTGTTGAATCATTCTCTAATACAAACCAATAAATGAAGGAGCATCAACCAGAGAATGTTCTGAATTAGATCTTTTGCAAGGTAATTATAATAAAATTATATGAATACCCAGAAATATTTAACATATTCATCCACTTCTTACTTTACTTTCCAGTAAGACAATGTGTATCAAACTTTGTGCTTACTTTTTCAGTTGTCTGAAGTTCATTGGAAATTATTAAAAATCATAAGCATCCTATTTCATTCACTAGTTCTCTATTAACTATCCTCTATTAAAGTCCACATGAAATCCAATCAGGTGCCAGTGGAAATAGAAGATGTCAAGCATCTCAAAGAGCACTGTGTAAAAATACAGTTGAAAGCATTTTGCTTTTATCGGTAACAAAGTTCTTCATTAAGGAAATGTGTTTTTTATTCTGCAAGAGGGCTGAAGAGGGAGAGGTCACCACTTTTGTGAGGGCAGATTCAGGCTGGAGAACCCACTCTCTGGGCTGGTGAGCCCTTGTTTCTGTGTTACCTGAGCAGACAGAAACCCTGCTCCCTTTAGCCTCTGTGCATACAGGAACTTTATGATTTCTGGTTGGGAAGGAGACTGGCCTCACTCACAACATCAAAAACAGATGACAAAAAACAAGGGCTCCAGTACTGACATCAGGGATTCAACATTGCCAAGATGTTCTTGGACAAAGCAAAGGCCCCTCCAGGGTGTCAGACAGGTAGAAAACTGAGGAATTAGGGTATGAAGACCTTACCAGCTGCTAGCAAGCATGCAAGGGAAGAAAGGAATGTTTATGTGTCTTTCTGCAGGTTTCAAAACCTCCAACTCTTTCAAGTAGTATTAGAGTTACACTGAGGCCTGCAGTAGCTTCCTTCTCCTCCCACAGGCCAGAGACACACAGGGAAGAGAAATCCTGAGTGTCCACTTTGTGTTTTCCTATTTTGTAAACCATATTTTTAGCCATTCTGCCCGTTGTAACACTAAGGTAGTACAATGCCCTACAATTGCTGGTGTAATTTTTAACTTTATTCTTTTTTAAGACACTGACATTGAACAATGAAAGACGGAATGGTCAGATGCCCTAAATTCAACTGACTTGTCATTGAGTCCCAGGCCCTAAATTCAACTGACTTGTCACTGAGTCTCATATATTTGAAATGGGTCACCCATTTTTAGGAAATGAGAATGGTTCTCAAAAGTTAATACATTTTTATCAAGGGTGGCATTAAACCTGCATCCAAATCTTGGTATAATTTTTCTGAATTTTACAATGAAAATATCAGAAGAAAACAAGAAGATAAATAAGCCTGGCAATGTAGCATGGGAAATCTCTTTATTGACACAGAGAAATATTCATAATATAGTGCTAAGTGGAGAAGTGAGCTATACACCTGTGTGTGTATATACACACACATATATAGTTAGTTAAAGAAGAAAACACAGTAAGATGTGCCAAAATTTTAACAGTGGTGTGTCTGAAAAATGGGACTGTGGGGGCAAGGGTTTGCGTCTTTGTTTTTGCCAGATTTTCTCAATTGAACTGTAATTATGTTTGTAATCAAAGGGAAATTTAATTGGGAAACAAATATTTAGTCATAAATTTACTCATATTTTTGTAGATTGGGGTAATGTAATGTGAAAAAAAAAATACATTCACGTTTCAGCTTGAGACCAGCTGCCCCATGACACATCCCGTCTTCTTTCTGGAGGGGGCGGTACTGCCTCTGTAGAATGAGAGGTTAAAATCTGGGAATCTCTAGGGATTGCTTGGGTTACTGACTCATTAAATTGTAAGAATGTTGTTATTCGGTTTGTTAGAGAAGCTATTATTTCATGTGGGATAGTGGTATGTGCGGGGGGGCGGGGGGAGTAATATCTTTGCAAAAGGTGTTTATTAAGCTGACAGAGCCCATGGTAAAAGAGAAAATTAAAAATGTGTTCTGAAATCTATTTTAGAGGTACTATTTTAGACATTTTGTCATCTTCTAACACATGAAATTTACATTTGGTGACTGTTCACTTACTAATACTAATCTAAACGTGAAGTACTCTGAACATCTAATTCTAAATACTACCGAATTTTCATGAATAAATTCCTCACTGATTATGTGAGGTTGGCCTCTGTTGGTTGGCATACAATGAAGACTGTATTGTGAAATCACCTTTGGCTCTGGCACTGGTGAGGAAGGGAAAATCCAGGCAGCCAAGGGCACCCCCGCCTTCCCATTTTCATTCAGTCAACATTGAGAACATCATTCAAAAGTGAATGCATTCTTTATGCTTGTGGGAAATGGAGCAGTGCAAGCTGGAGAAAGCAACCCTCTCCAGCAGTCCCTTCAGCCCTGCCTGTAGCCAAAATGCTCTGTCTTCCTGACCAACCTCCCATTGCAAGGGAGAATAAAGTGCCAGGAGCCACAAAGAGTTGTGAAAGCAAGAGAGGAGATCATTTTTACTTGCCAAGAAAGGAGGAAACATGGAGGGCGGTGCTGAGTTGGTCCTTGAATATGAGCAGAATTTTGAAGACACACAGGGAAGAACATCCCAGACAGAGACCAGCCTGTGCGAGATCAGAGGGGCAGGAAAGCACCCATCTTTTTAACTCCTGGTTGCCAATCTCTTTTGTTTCAGAGAAAAACCAGCCGGCATATGAAAAGTGAAGACAGGAATAAAGTCACCAGTAGGAGCATCGGATTGGACACGGCCACGTCACAACCTATGGAGAGCAGACCCCTTGACGGGAGCCTCCTCTCACCCTCTAGAGAATGTTGGACAAAGGAGAGTAGGCCAACACAGTACAGTGGCTTCTCTGGGTTCAGCAGCAGTGACAGTGTCCTGAGGGAGTTAGACGATGGACAATTTGATCAGGAAGATGGAGTAACTCAGGTCACTTGTATGTGAGCAGTGAAGTCAAGCCAGACCCTGTAAATAATTAAAATAATTGCCAATTGACTTTATTACATTACTTTATCTGCATTTCTATAACACAAATTTTTCTACTCTCCAGCTTTCGTCTCATCTACCTAAACTTTGGTTCACTCTTCCAGACAAGGGAAAATAACCAATATCTCTATAAATTTAGAATCACGTTTACACTTCTGTCAACTAAAACATCTGTTTAAAACAGATGTCTCTAGGTTACAGGCAATAATCTACTTCAGTTTCTCATGAATGTACAAAGTATACCTTTCTTATAATTCCTGGAAAGAAGGCTAAATATTTCAACCATTATTTCACCTAATTAGAAGGTTCTCAGGAAGTAAGAATTTTACTTAAGCCATAAAAGAATCTCTCTCTTCTCTCTCTTTCTCCTCTCTCTTTCTCCTCTCTCTCTCTCTCTCTCTCTCTCTCTCTCTCTCTCTCTCTCTCTCTCTCTCTCTCTCTCTCCCCCTCTCTCTCTCCCTCTCTCTCTCTCTCCCTCTATCTCCCTCTCTCTCTCTGTCTCATACGCACACACTGCACATAAATGACTAATTAATGAAATGCCTATTTCCTGAATATAACAAATCAAATTTTGTCTTCAATTATGGCATTACATGTACATAAAAAAACCCCTATTTGTTAAAATATTCATTGAAAAATATTTTTTATGTTTTTGCTTTTAAAGTTTCACTATATATTCAATTTAAATTCCGTTGCTTCTAATCGCCTAGAAATAAAGCAAAGCAGGATTCCTTAAAATTTCGTATGAATACACAATATTTAAAACCCTTAGTAGTTAGAATGAATTTTCTGTTTTTTAGATTTCGAATGTTATGAAAAAGGAAAAACATCAACTTTAAATGAAAACTAGAGTCTTTTACGTCTGTTTAGATTTATGCTTTTATTTGGATTGCTACATCCTAAAGAATGTGAAAGTCCAGAATTTTCAGTCCTGTAGTAAGGTACCTTTACCTCTGTGTACAGTGACCTATCCAACCTCCGCTTTACTTGTCAGCTAATAGTTGATGTTTTTGCTTTGCCCAACATTTAGTGGGTAAAGATTAAAATTCTCCAAAATAGATTTTTGTTCACCTATGAAATGTGGAAACCTTCATGTAAATTACAACTGACTTTGACATTTGTGAACTCAGCTTATTGTATATTTGTATTAGCATTGGTGTTGACATTATAAAATAACTTGAATAATAAAATGTCATTTGTTATGGACTATCATTTTATTGAACACAAATACTAATATGTCTTATATTTGACAGGTATTATATTATCAGACACATAGTGTATCAAATATATAGTGTAAGTAAACTAAGCCATTTTCCATGATAAAATAACATGGAAATATCCCACTTTTACCAAGAAGAAGCATTAGTCTCTTAGAGTGTAAAATAACAAGAAAATTCTGCTCAGTATTATTTTATGGAAATATCTATCAACAATATTTGCAGAAATTTTTTTATTTTTATTTTTAGATGAACTTGATTTGGTGGATTTTGGGTAGAAATAAGCATTATTTCTGGAGTCTGCAAAATGTAAGGAAGTTCTGAAACATGGGACATATATTCAGAAAGATGTTTTGCCCTATGCCAGGGTCTTAAGAGGTAAAGCCTCCTATATCATTCTGTGAGTACGGAAAAGGGATTTGAATTATTAAAAACAGAAATGTAGGAGTTTGAGTCAAGATGGTAACCTGGTAGGAGAAAGTCCTGTCTCCTCCCAACAGAGCAACTAGAAATTCACCTAATTTCCGGATATAAACACAGGACAAGAGGGCCAAGAGGCTACAGAAACCACAGCAGCAACCATGACCACAAAGGGTAGGCAAAAGCGTCAAGGTTCAGAGCTATACTGCACGTTCAGGATTCCGGCCATGGCAGAAGGGCTAGAGTCACGGGAAAAACTGGGTCTTCCAAGAGTCACTCCAAAAGCAGAAGAGAGCCCGCCCAGTGAGACCAGGACACGGAGCCCAGGGGGAGGGTCTTGGAGCAGGTCAGAACGAGGACCAGTACCCCAGGTGTTAGACAGAAACCCTTGAAGAAAAATCACGCAGGGCACCACCATAACCGGAAGGCAGCTAGGGAAATTTCCTACCCCTAACCTGTCCCACCATACTGCTCCAGAGCCACAGGTCCCATGCACTAGAAATCCCATCACCAGATTTAAAGTAAAAAGAGAGTCTCCCAGAAGAAAGGAACTTTCCATGCTACTCACTCTTACCTCCCTGTGGGCAGAGGCAGAACTGCAACCTGATTGGGCCAACAGGAAGTTGGTCTTTGCTGCTCAAACCTGGGTTGCTGAGGGAAGGCTATGGATCCCACACACAAATTCCAAACCCACAAGCTGGACTCTCAGGTACCATTGAAGAGTCTACCTGTGAACTTCAACAAATCCAACCAGTGATGACAACGCAAAACTCAAGAATTCTTAGTATTCAAACTAAGATCCAGGCTTATTTGATGCAAGTCAATACCCTACACAATGCAATGATTACAGGAAAACCTCTCCTACAGAAACATAAACAGAATGATAAATTAAGCAAAGACACAGAGAAACATATGCAAAACGATGGATCCAATTAAAACCCCAGGGGAAGAGCCGAATATAACAGACATATGCAAACTACCTAGGGATGAATTTAGGGCAACAGTGATAAACATATTCAGGAAATCAAGAAAACAATAGAAGGAAAAGAAAACAAAAAGATAGAAGAAATGAAGGAAGATATCAAAGAAATGAAGAATATAGATGAACTAAAGAATTCAATAGAGGGACTCAAGAATGATGTAAATGAAATCTCCAATAGAATTAGTGAGTTAGAAGATAGGACAGAGGAATATACTCAAGCAAACCAGCAAAGAGAAAAAAGAATGAAATGAAATGAAATGAAGACAGCATTTGAGACCAATGGGGTAACATCAAAAGGAACAATATTTGCATCTTAGGGGTCCCAGAAGGAGAAGAGAGCGAAAAGGGGGCAGAAACTGGATTTGAAGAAATAATAGCTGTGAATTTCCTTAACCTGAAGAATGAAGACCCAGGAATCAGAGTTCCAATAAAAATAGAAATTTACATTCACTTTACGGAAAACTCAAAGATAAGTCAACCATTTTTAATTTTTTAATTGTGTAGATATACTTAATTTTTTAAATTTTTAATCTGCTATTCTTATTAAAAATAACTTATTGGAGCAAAGTTAGCCATCATACCTTCAAAATTCATTTAACAAGCATTGACTCCAACAATTACCCATAAGTTACATAGCAATTTTGTATTATATTGAATAAGTAATAAATAACTAGCTTAGAGCATTTTAAATATATATAAGTAGCTTTGAGGCTATACTTAAAAAAATAAAAAATAACAAAACTTTAACCCTATATGCCTAAGGAATTAAATAACTAATCTTATCATTATCTGCCAATTATTTATTTGTTTTTATAACGCTACTGGTATATAATTGCTAAGGGGCTGTGTCATGTGAATTTTTTTTTAGAGAAAAGGTGCAGGAAGGAACGAAGGCAAGCAACAGGCAGGAAGAGAGAGGAAAAGTAGCGTTTTTATTTTACTTTTCTTAGTTGTTCACACTGATTGTTCCCCCTCACCCCACCACCAGACCTGGGACTCAAACCCAGGAGTATGTGACCAGCATCCTTCAGAGGCAATTGATTTAACTGCTGGCACTCCACCAGGGTGCATCGGCATGTAAATTTTTAATACTTTTAAGCAATGAGGAAAGAGTCTCAAGATCACAGAAGTGAGTGTGAAATTCTACCATTCCCCTTAGTATAGCTTCTATGGTATTTCTGTCTTAGGTATCAATAACCACTTGTTAGTTCTATCCCATTTGGATTGGGTATTATGCAGTTATCTTTCATGGACAACATTTAACACCTAACCACCAGGAAAAGCACCACTAAGCTGAGGAACAACTCTATCAATGTCCCTATCATTCTCTTCATTAAAAGATAAACAGAAAACTGTAAGACTCTAGGTCTAGGGCTTTCAGGAGCCTTCAGACACCCATAGACACAGAAGGCAGAGCTACAGTTCAAACCCAAATCACAACTATCTCTAATTGTTTGTCTGAGCAGGAGGAGGCATTTAAATATTTGAATAATAATATACCAAATGTATTTTCATTGCCTTCATTCTGGAAGAGCTGAGGAGCTATCTTCCTTTCCCAGGCCTTTTCTCACCACTTGATTCCTCACTACCATTCCCTCTAGGCTGGAGGGACTAGTATCAGAGCTAGATAAGTCTTGCCCTCTCCACCAATTTAAGGATCCTCTTATCCTTCCCAGAATTCTTACATGTTAGAAGAACCCTGTGGATATTAAAAGTGATTAAAATATTTGTATTAAATTCTCAATTTTTTTTTCAGAGAAAAGATATCAAGAACTAAAGGAAAGATGGAAGGAAGAAAAAATTAAATTTTTTGTTTAAGCAATGATACAATCAGAAACAAAGGCAAGCTGCAAGAGAGAGGAGGAAAAAGCATATTTTTATTTAACTGTTCACACTGTTGTTCCCTCCAGAGCCAGGAGGACATGAGCCCAGGTCCTTAGGATGTACATGAACTGCGCTCCTCCGGAGACCTAATGCTACTTTACCAGGGCTTGTGGAAACTTAAACTACTGAGTGGCTCCTATCAGACCAGGTGCTTACACACATGCTGTTACAACACTCACAACAGTCACCTATGGTTGAGTTTATCCCAGTTCATAGATGAGGGAACTGAGACCCAGAAAGTTAAATTGTGAATCATGCACAGCTTCAAAGTGGGGAAACTAGAATTGGGAACTCAGCTTGATTTCTAGTCCGCCAATCACTGAGTGCTTAGATTTTGCAACTCAAAATGGTACACCGGCTTCCTAAAATGTCCTTTGTTCCTCTCTATTCTTAGCCTTTAATTAGGAATTATCCAGTGTACTAATTGTTCAGCCAGAGCATTCCTCACTGCTACCAAACTCAACAAATCAATGTTTAGGGAGAACAGAACTCAGAAAGTTCCTCTCATATTTAATCCTTCAGCTATCAGGCCACAATAAATACCCAGGATGGAAAACCTACTTAATATTGTTGATTGACCAGGAAGAAATTCAAGAACGATATGATTCTTGTCCTCTAACAATAAAGGAAAAAGAAGGAGGTGAAACCTACAATTAGGAAATAGGAAAAACAGCCATAGAAGCACACTGAAAAGGAGACGATCACCTGAGAATATACATCAGAGGTGATGAGAGACCAGAGTCCTTGTCTTTGGTGCATCCACTCTTCACCAGCTGTATGATACCAGACAACCTGCTTAATCTCTCTGCAATTTGTCTGTAAAGTGGGGATTTGTCATGGTCTATGTTGAGGATTGCACAAAAACAGCATCTGCCACATTTTGTTGTTAAATACTTAGACAGCACCTTCAAAGGAAAATCAGTTCTAGAAATATGAAAACACTGCTTTTACTTCCTTCACCTATTGAGTCATTTTCCTGCAAAACATTATCTCAGTTGCTGAGAAGGGGCTCCAAAGGGTGTACTAAGGTATAAAAAGTCAGTGAAGCAAGCCAGTAAAAAATGGAAATCAAGTAATTTTTATTTTCCTCCCAAAAATGAAATCACTAAATAAAACAACTTGGGGAATTAGAAGACTTTCCTGCATGGAAAGAAAATTTGAACTGACCACAGAAGTTTCAGTCAAGGCCTGCTGTACCCTCCCAGCTAATCCTTGCTCTCCTGGAGCCTGTAGAAGACCTACCACCCAAAAGAACCACCCAAATGGACATCTGGAAGTTCTGAAGTCTAGGCCTTCTAATGAAATAATTTCTTTTATTGGTTATGCCAAAAAAAAAGATTAAATTCACATATTTAATCTCCATTGTCTCTTAATGTCCTCAAGAACAGAGCTATTTTCAACACGTTAAAATTTCCAAAAGAGAACTGCTCACATCGCTGTAATAGATGGGATTGGTAAAACGACTAATTTCTTAAAGCAAGAAAATAGCATGTCTTTTCATTTCAATAATTAACTGAAACACAAGAAGTATGAATATTTTATTTACACTCCCTTTTTTCTTTCCCATGCTAAGGCATAGTTTAATGTTCACAACACACATATATACAAAGGTGGATTTAACATTTCAATACTTTTTCTGTAAACACTAGTTCCTGAACTACATGTCATTTTTTTGTTTGTTTTTTAATTTGTTTTTCTGGAAACCCATGTGTCTAAAGTTTTTTCTCCTTTCTTCATCCTATCCAACAGTATTAGTTAGATTCCATTTTTGTAAACTTCCAGCTTTACAACTGTAGTCTTATACACTACGTATTTTTTCTTTTCTTCTCACCTATTCATATCAAAAGCTATTGCCAAAAGCCCAAATTAAAATGAATGAGATCCATTCCTTATTCCAAAGTGTCTTCCAAATGAATTAGATTTAAATATAAAAAGCAAAACTATAAAAATACTGAAATAATAAATGAGCAAATATTTAGAGCATAATTCCCAGAAGTCTTAAAGCAAAAGACTGTATAAATACTAAGACTACATAAATATTTAAAACTTCCATGCAGCAAAATACTCCATTAACAATGTTGAAAGGTAAACAAAAAACTGAAATCAAGAAACAGATAATGACAAATAATATTCTAAGTACTCAGAGTGGTAAAAATATAGAACAGATGTACAGTCAAGATGAAAACACTGCAAGGCTCACTAGGTAATTCATTAAAAAAGAAACACACACACATACCCAATAAACATAAAATTTCAACTCTCTAAGAAAAAAACTGCAAAATAAACAAGAAATGCCGTTTTCTTTAATCATTGAATTAGGAACTTTTTTTTTTTTTAAAGGAAAGGTGCAGGCAGAAAAGAAGGCAAGTAGGTAGGCAGGCAGAAAGAGAGGGGAGGAAGAGGAATCTTTATTTTATTTTCATTTAGTTGTTCACACTGGTTGTTCCCCACAGGCTCAGGACTTGAACCCAGGGTATGTGGCTTGCTCTCCTTTGGAGACAATAGACCTCTGCTACTCCACCAGGGCGTGCCATAAATACATTTCTATGTGGTTAATAAACAGATTTATCACTACTTTGCCAAGAGTATAAGCTAAATCACATGATCTTCAGAAAAGTCAGAGACTCAAGATCAAATGCTAAGCAGCCAAGAACAAATCATACCTGAAGAAGATGGCGGCTATCACTACAGATATGCTAAAGGCAGATTTCCTTAATACAAGATGGAGGAAGGATATGTGTTAAGATTGCTTTTTTATTTCAGAGCTCAGACTCTTGTCAGCCATGAAGGCTTGCTTTCTCCAGAAACAAAATGCTTGTGAGAGGTCACACTCACATTTTTAACAATATTTTGACTTTGAGATGCATGTGGACTGCACCAGACCTCCACCAGGGTGCACCACATTTTTTTGTTTGTCTTCTTTCTCTGCCTCATGTGAACTATCAGTTCACATACCATGGCACTGGTTTTGTTTTTTGGTTTTCTTTTTTAAATTTTTTCATTTTTTATTGTAGTAACTTAACCTACACATTAAAATAGACTTCTATGTATAGGTTCCCATTCTTCAGATACATGTCAACACGCCCTCCCCTCCACCAAATCACCAAGTGTCCTTCACCATTGCCCACGGCGCCCCATATTTTTAACAAATATTTCTTGGCACCTGGTTAGATTCCCTGGAAGGAACTATAAAGCAAACAGATACAGTCTTGCCTTTATGAAATCAATAGCCTAACAGAAGAGAAAGAAAGTAAAGGAACAATAACACAAATAATTACCCAGCTGCAGTTGATGGAAATAATCTCACAGGAAATCAAAGTTTACTAGGACAGTACGGAACAGACCAACCTAGTATATTCAAAATCAGGGAAGGTTTCCCAGAGAAAATGATACTTGATTAAATACAGTTTCTAGTAATAATACATATGTGGATAAAATTATAAGCAGACCATTTCAAACATGGTGATCTATGAACTATTCAGGGGTTCCAAAAAAGTTTTGCGATCTGTGTTATATTGGTTCTAAAATAAGAAAACAACAAAGTCAAAGTATTTAATTAAATCTATAAAATATAACAAACATAAACATACTTTTTTCCTTTCATATTTACAAGTGTCCTTAATTTTGAGAACAAATTCGTAGCTTTTCCCACTTCAAAAGAATTCCAGAGAATGTGTGATAATGAGAAATACAGTTGATTATAAACTGTAACCAATTCTTAAAAATCAGTTACAAAAAGATGTTCAGAATTTTTTTAACTATAAAATATTTGGTATGAAATAGGGCTAACGTTTTAATATACTTGGTCTTATTAGGGTGAAATCTGGTGCCCACACAGATCTTAAAATTGATTTTAATGTGCCGGGAGCTCCAGGCAGAAGATATCAGACCACACAGGGCAGCAGATGGTTGTATCAGGACCTGTGATTAGCAGTACAGATGAGTCCTTATCAGTAGATATAGGATGTCACAGGCATTGGGGAAAGGCAGGCAATAGGAAACTCAGAAGGAAGAAAAAGTCTTCTCCTGTATGTCCAGAGAACATTTGCATGAAGGGAAATCTATTCCTATCTGGCACCCTCCACCTGGCCTCCCTTTCTTTCAGCATCACCACTACATTCCCAGGCCAACATATTGGTCCCTTGTCACAGTCCATTCTGATTCCACTTGAGTAGTGATTTTCTTATTTCTAAGTTAATACATAATGAGCTCGAAGGTATTTGTGAGCCTTGGATCTTGAAAATGAGTGGAGTCTGAGAAGTGGCAGAGGAAATGAAACTTGGATTTGGAGACCTTAACACCCAGAAAGGCACATTGGAGAAGCAAGCCCTCCCTCAAACACTTAATACCTTACTTCAAGGAGGGTGGCTTCCCCTAATATTCCAGCAATGTGACGCCAATCAATATGGTCACATTCTACTTCCTATTCTACGAAATCTAAGTTTTCCACTCATTACTTTCAGTGATTATATCTGGGAAGTGGTATTTAATTAAAATAATAAAGACTTCATTTTTATTCTTACGCTAATTCTCTCTCCTACACCCTAAAAGTTATCTTATCCAGAAATAGTGACACCTCCCCCGACTGCATTCAGTTCATATACATAATCCCCTCACCAACAACTATCAAGCTTATTTTTATGCACCATACTATAGTCCCCCTGCCTCAAGCAGTGCTTGAAAACTCACTCTCCTCCTAATCCCCCAAATCACCAGTTATTTTCAATCATATTGTATTAATATATTTAACTATCTTCAGATGTTCAAAATAACTATACAGAAATAAGGGAAATCTTCATGTAAAATGAACAGGTTATAAATACAACTTAGTAAAAACAGTGAATAAGCAAGAAAGGGTGTTACAAAGATGTACAGCCTCTTTGTCTCTGATGAGGCATGTAAGATGTTAATATAAGCCATCATTGTATTACAGACACTTTAACGTTTCTCATTGAGTTTTATAACTTTATAGTGACAGAATTTTCATAAAGTAACATTAAAATGCAGAATTGAAAAGTTAAATTTTAAGATATTTTGAGCTTTTTGAAATTGAAAATCTATAAAGATGTACTTTTTCATAACTTATTCTCTTCTTTTGAAGTAACAAGCATCATATTTTCTTTCTCTCCCAGTAGTCTTATTTCTCACTTTCAGAAAGCTATGCTGTTTTACATGCCGTTATCTAAAGTTTATTTTTGAATTTGCTTCCAAGATTAGACAGTTTTAAAATACTTCAGTAATTTACCTTGCTAGACAAATGCAAATGTAGTCTTATCAAGAGAAAGGCTTAAGAATAACTATGCATGAAATGTCATCTGCATTAACAGCTTAGAATTTTTCAATATATTCACTCAACTGGACCATACACTGAATTTTTGCAGGGTGATGATTTTAAATTTCACATTACTTGATGCATAAATATAAAAGGTTAGAGCCAGATGACAAGAACTGCACTGTGTAACTCAGAATACCAGAAGCACATCCGGGTCCAATTTGAGAAATCCGCCAGGTTAATATTTGGTTACATAGGAAATGTGAGGAAGAATGTGTGCATTGTCAAGTGTCTGGCTTGCCTGCAAAATAGTAAAGGCTAAGGACAAATGGGATTTTAGCCAGTTGGTGACTGGCCCATTTTAAATTTAGAATTGTAAGCAGGAGAAGGGGCTATTGACAACCAGCCAAAACCGCTGTAGTTGTTAAGATATGTCTGAGAAATAAATCAAGGCTTTTTGAACATCCCTACTATTTAGTGTACTACACTGCTATACCAAATGCTTAGTTCATACACTCCCAAAAGCTCACCTACTCCCAGAGGCTTGAGGACTTTGACTGCAATGTTAAGCTCTGGCCCTTAGAAATACTTGGGTGTCCAGTTAGAGAATTTCATTTAAGTGCAACTTAAGTAGGGTATTACCTAATGGTGCATCTTTATAGAACTGGTACTGCGAGTTCATATGGGAAGGGAGGCTGTTTTCTGGGACCCATCAGATAAATTTTTCCTTTATTTCATCTTTTCTACATTAACTTGCACACATTTCGGGGATTTGAGGCCTCAGATCTGCACTATCTGTGGGAATTCTGGATAATTATTTTATTTCTGTGACCTTGGTTTGTTGTTGGGGTTTCTGTTTCTTTTTAAATCTGTAAAGATAGAGGACGAGAGAGGCTCAACTCACTGATCTCTAAGTTTCCTTTTCTAGTCCTAAATCTATTTTTCTTATTTTTAACTTCAGTTTTGCTAAATAATACCAGTACACCTGGCACTATTTTATTTTTGCTAAGGAAAAGGTTAACATCTCATATTAAATTTGGTTCCCCAAATAAAGCAAACCCAAATGGATCAATAGTAGTGCTATGAAGGCTGGATTCAGTATCTATATACCACCCTCAAACAGATAAATACACTCCTCAATCTAGAATATGCAAAATAAGACTGTACGAACTTGATGGCAAAAACATTCTGTCCCTACTAAGTGTCCTAACGATTGCAGATCACCTGGCATGTGGCATATTCACTTGAGAAAAGAAAAACTAAATATCAATTTCTACGCGCAGCCATCTGGGATATACTGGGAAATTTTGCAATATGGCAGCCTCCTTGCTTTGTCAGCAACCAAACATGACAGACCTGTGGCATGTACCTCATTTTCCTCAAACAAATTAACCCAAAATACATAAGGGTTATCCTCAATGTTACTGCCATGGTAAAAGGTTCTCACCAATAGTATGTCTAGTTATAAAACAAGTCTTTCAAACTCCATCGAGTAGTGGGATGTCTTAAATGGGCTCCCACATTTTAAAAAAAAAAAGAAAGGAAAGAAAAAAGATAACCTCTGACAACCATGGTATCAAAGCTGGTTAGAGACAGAATCAACTAAGGAACCACCCTTTTCCTCCATTTTGCTCTATGAAGACTTCATCTTCTGCAACAGAGGGAGAAGCAGATGGTCTGCCCAAATTTACTCCTTCCCTTAGACTTCCAGGAGGAATTTACCTGGAGATGAATGGTTTCAGTACTATCAAATTTACTGCCCCCTGAGAAAAGGCAGCTATATTTACTATTTAATGGTTTGAAGAAAATGTACCTTTACCTCACTTTATAAATTCCCATTTCTAAAACAAATAGCACTCAAAGTCACCCAGAAAGCTTTTAAAACCCACATCCAGTTTCTCCCCACTGTAATTAAATCAGTTTGCAAAGCTAGAGCCCAAGAGTCTACAATTTAAAACTTTCCCCATGTTTTCTATTTTATGTACAAAGAGGTTTGGAAAACATTTTTCCACCCTGTTTTCTTCCATCTCTCCTACTGTCTTTCATACACTGATAAGTTCTCTGAACCACAGAATGATCAGTGTTAGACATCAAAGTTCATGCCAAGAAACTTAGCACAAGGATCAACAGGATGTAAATTGTAATTTGTAGAAAATGATCTCCAGGTTCAACTTTTTCAGAGACTTAACTAAAGCATGTATGACTAGAAGGTGGAAAGTAAATAACATGCAGGAAATACAAAGTGCCACTATCACAGTGAAAATTAAGTCTGTAACATGGAGAACTTCTTGAAACCAACAATGTGAATGAGAAGACTACTATGGTAGACAGGATAAAGGTCCCCCATAAAATGTCCACTTCTTAATCTCCACAACCCTTGAACGTGTTATTTCTTAGGTCAAAAGGAAATTTGCAAATGTGATTAAGGATCTTGAGATTGGGAATTATTCTGGTTAATACAGGTAGGTACAATGATGTAATCACAAGTGTCCTTATAATAGAGTGGCAGAGACATCACTACCTTACTACACAAGAGAAAGGCCATGTGATGATAGAAGTGAATTCTGGAATGATGTGGCCACAAATCAAATACCAGCAGCTGCTAGTAAGAGGAAAGAAATAGATTACCCTGTGGAGCTTCTGGAAAGAACCAAGAACCTAACTTTAGCTCAGAAAAACTGGTTTTGGGAAACTGACCTAAAAATTTTAACAAACTTGTATTATTTTTAAATCACTAATTTGTGATAATTTACTCTAGCAGACATCAAAAAGCTACAATCGCTAAATGATATCTCAACAATCAAAATCCAGTATCTGCACTTGTTTTCTCAGATGAACAACCTAATGCTCCAAGTATTTTCAAAATGTTTTAAATATTAGCTAAATCAAAGCAAGCTTAACTTCTCCCTATAAATACACAACTGACTTGAAAAATATGCCATATTTTAGAACATTACATAGGGATTTATTCTCAAAAATTAAAAGATTCCATTGAATTCCTGGAATTGGGTTAAAAGGGTATCTTAATTTGCTTTCAGATATATTATCATCAGGTGATGACTCACCCAGTTTCCTCATCTCTGAGGTTCTCTTGTTCCTTCGACTCTCTTCCATTTATCTCTGAGGGAGGAAGAGGAAAATTCAAGGACAGAATCCTGTCATTCTACTTGATTTAACCTCTTACATTTAGCACAAGAGTGGTATAAAGAATTTTTTTTTAATAAATTAACATTTTCACCTCAACAATGATATTAAGGAAAGCCAAAACATCTGAAATCAGTAAATACTCACAAAAATGTAGAAAGTTTTTTACATAAATCATATTAACGTTCATTGTTAGAGAAAGTTCTATACCATAAACTATAATTTTTAAGAGACTATTTCTAATTGTTATATATAGGTAGCTTTCATAAGATCTACCCAAAATAAAATGGTAAAAATCACTATTTATGAAATTATAAACTGCTTTTACCAAGGTTCATAGCAGAAATTCAGATCAGAATTCTGATTCCACTAAAAATGGATATTACTGATTTTGAATGATTATGCTGTAATTAATTTTCAAATCAGTATTAGACATTCAATTGCTATGACTTTCCTAGATCTAAGTTTGGGGTGCCAATTATATGTTTTGGATATTTAGGTTATTGTGAAAATTTAGTATCGCCTTAATCACATTCAAGTCTCACTGTTGGTAAACTTTGTGTATAATAAATAGCAAAAAAAAAATGAAGCACTATAACAGCAGACATAAAATATCCACAAACATTGAGGCTCCTTGTTAAAATTTTTAAATGAATAATCTAACCCCCTAATAATGCATATTTTTTCAGAAAATACATTTGAAAGTTTTGAGCCTCTCAAATAAATAAATGTGTTGTACCAATACTTATGTAATACCTGCCTGGTTAACTATTAGTTGCATTCAAGAATGAAAATCAACTACGTTTACTAAAACATTTACATAGCATAGAACTACACTAAGACTTTGGCAAATTTAAGAAACATTTTTTAAAAAGTATGCAAAAATGTAGAATTTAACTACCCAAATAAAATTATAGGAAGATATTAGATAACAAAAGGCAGGAGGGGCAGAGGGCACACCCTCGTAGCTCAGGCAGCTGAAACTGGGACATGCAGGCCATGTAAAGCTCAAGGACCTGGGTTTGTGACTGAAGCTGGAGCCAAAATTCTAAACAGATGTTTCTTCCTCTCCCTCCCTTCCTTCTTTAAAAATGCTTCTTCCTCCTCTTTCTTCTTTTCTCTCTTAAAAAAAAAAAATGCCATTCCCTAGTGGCCTAGTGGTTTAAACCTGACACAGTCCACATACATCCTAAGATTCCAGGTTCAAGACCAGAGGTCAGGGAAACAATCAAAATGAACACTGAATAAAGTATCTCTTCCTCCTCTCTCTCCCTGACTACCTGCCTACTCTTCATTCCTACCTGTTATCTTTCCTTTAAAAAAATAAACTTAAAAGGGAGAGATGGGCAAAATACCCAAGAAAAAAAAAATTAGTCCTATTACAATAAATTTACAATAAATAAAAAATAAATTTGACATCAGGCAATGTGCTTATAATAAAAACACAACTCTTGCTAACAATGTAATCATGGATTTTTAATTTTCTGAAATTAAATTGTTAACTCCAAAGAATTTACTGAAGCAGGCCCTGGTCAGGTAGCAGTTAGGTCAGTCACCCCTGAAGGAGCTAAGGCCACATACCCCTGGATTTGAGTCCCAGGTCCAGGAGAAGAAACCAGTGTGAGGGGGAGGGGAGAATCAGCCAGTATGAACGACTAAATAAAAAATAAAGTGCTTCTTCCTCCTGCCTGCACTGCTATCTGTATCTCTCCTTAAAAAATAAATAAATTCTGGAAATACAAATTACAAATTTATTTAAAAAAAAAAAAAGTTCTGGAAATACAAATTACAAATTTAACACTTCATCAAAGTAAATGTAAAGACATAAATGAACTATTACTTGAAGGGACATAAATTATCCACTTTCCTAGATGTAATAGGAGAAAAAAGAGTTGACTATATGTCAACTTAATTTTATGGAAAAATTTAATTTTATATCTATACAGGATAATCCAGACAAAATGTGGAACCTAACTTCCTTATTACAGAGAACTGTAGTTTTTCTACTTCTCTTCTTAGAACACTTCATAAATCAATGGCTTATCATGCTCATTTTTTTAAACACTGCTTAGATACATGCATATTTTTAAAATTCTATTAATAGTATTCAGGAAAAATATTTACTGTTTCATTTTAGTCCTACCTAATGCAGTGAGTCAACTTCAAAGAATAATGAGTATGAACAAGATGTCAATATGAGTACAAAAGCAAGACTACAAATTGATGTTTTCTTTTAGGGGAATTATTTTTGTTTATGATCAAACACACAGTACAGGGAAGATGGAATGAGTAAGAAAAAAATCATATTTATTTCCTCATTAACACCAAGCCATATTATTCAAAATGTGTTTCAAAATCCCAGCTACTGTCTTAGTTCAAATGTTCACTAATAGTCAAGCAACAGAAATCCATTGAGACACCGTCTAGAGAACAGCTACATTGCTATATATAATTTATTAACTCAGTAATTTAGTCTCTTGATATTTAGCAAGTTTGTGTAAAAATTACTATTTCCACTGGTATTTGTAGTGACATTAAATGCATAATTTAAAAGTCAACATTCCTTTTACTGTTAACATAAAACTTAAAAGATAATTGTGGGATATAGAGTAAAGTAATGACTGGATGCTTGGGATAGCACTGCTCAAAGCCAAATATACTAGAAGGCTTGGAAAGATATAAATATATATATATACGCACTCTCAGCATGCTATTTCCCACATTTTTGCTGTATATACTTGCCTTATAATATGGTATAAATTAGTTCTTCAAATTTGAAAGCAATCAAGATGAACGTTTTGGTATTCATTTTAAAATGACCCCCTTAAATGAAAAAAAAAAATTGTTCAGTCTGTTCAAGAGGTGGATTTAAATACTTTCTCCACTACATGTACATTTTTTTTACCCTATCTTAGTGCGTCATTACAACCAGTTTGGCAATATGACTTCCAGTGCTTTGTTAGCATTCAGTAGACTATAAAATCGCAAAACCTGCAGATGAATTATTCTTGAAACATTAAATTATAACAAAGTCCAAAAACTATGACCATTCATCAACACCTGTAAATTATTGCAAAAAAAACTCTCACATGTGCATATAATTCAAACATAAAATTTGTGGGAAGAGGTGTAAAATAAATACAGTTTTATTTAATTCTATTAAATGCTGCCCAGATGGTTAGGTGAAAAGATTAATATTAATAAGAAGAGTCAAACTATTTAAAAACTGTTTTCCAAGTAGTTAGAACATTTCACAAAAAGATAAGCAAGAGCCTATACCAATACATTTCTCCTGTAGTGTAATGTAATTGCTGTTATGAGGTATAATCTGTAAGCAATTAATACAAATATAAATAGGTATAAGCCACTACTAAATCACAGTCTGGTGAAAAGCTTTTCAGCTAATGTAGTTTGGGAAGAGGGTTAGGGAAATAAGAACAGGGCAGGTTTTCAGTGGGAAATTCATTTGTGTGCCTTATCATTATCATCTATATGTGACAGATCACTGTTGTAGAAAGGTAAAGCTTTCCCAAGTATGCTGGTCTAGAATATACTTTACGTAGCATAGTAAGATTAGGTATGCTAATACTTCATTTGCATTTATTTGTGGATATACATGTAATCATATATGTATATCAGAACCATAAACAGAATTTCAAAACACTTTTCTCTCCTCGGAAAAGTTAACAGTTAAGACTGAACTATGTACTACAGAATTTTCTAGATCTAAATTCAGGGGTAAAACCAAAGGAAAACATTACTGTTTCTTTAGTAAATGGCTTGTGCGAAACCTCAAGCTCACTCATCTGTTTATAGATGGGTTTATTTGATGAGGATTGTGACCCAATGATTGTTTAGCAGCAATTTTACCAAACTGTAAATTCTTTTATTAACAAGCATTATAAACAGATAATACTAATCTTATTTAAAAACCATGAGTGTCATACCAGTGAATATACAGCCCATGAATAACTTAAAAAGTATTTCCCATTTTAAAAGGCAACACACAGCATACAAAAACCTATACTAAACAAAGGAGCTATAATATGGATACATGATTGATGTGTCTGAAATGATATATATATATACAGTACATAATTAATATTAATTATGTGATCAGTACATTTCTTTCTATGTGATTCCCTTCATGCTTCACTTTCCCCAGAAACTGAATTCTGAACTTCTTCTTCTAAAATTGGTACAATCAGGTTATCCTTGGACATCAAATTATATTTCATCACAAATTTAGTAAACCGATGACACAAAAATGTTTCATTCTGTAGAGAAAGAAAAAATGTTATTTTAATGATATAAAACAAAAAAAAATTGACATAGCAATGTTATCGTCATTCTGTTAAATTCATTAGAATTAGTGAAATATACTTACTTCATATTCATCAAATATCTGCCGGTGATGAAAATAAGCATGTGAAAATATTCTGTAAATTCTACGGCATACTGACCCTAGTTTTGCTACAGATGATTCCTTTATGCTAACCCTAGAAATAGAAAATAAAGATTGATAAACCTGAACAGATCTTAGGAAAAATATAGTCCAGTCTTCTCAATTCACAAGTGTAGAAATTGATCCTAGGGAAAATACGTGACTGGTTCAAGGACACAGTGCTAGGAAGTGGTGGGCAGGACTAGATGACCCATTCTTTATTCCTGGGCCACTGCTCTTTCCATCTAACCACAATGTGCCAAGGTAAACTCAGTATTAGAGTTTTAAAACTTTGTTAATGTTTAATGCAATCAAAATGAATGGCTGACAAATAAAAATTACTAAAACATGTTTATAATACTTAGTCCACTAGAAGGGATTACAAAAGAAGAAATTCTCATATTAGTCTTTCTCTTTAATTAATTAATTAATTTATTTATTTTTTTAAGGAAAGGTGCAGGCAGGAATGAAGGCAAGTAGGCAGGCAGGCAGAAGACATATTTTAATTTTTATTTAGTTGTTCACATTGGTTGTTTCCCCGGACCCGGGACTTGAACCCAGGGGTATGTGGTCTGTGCTCCTTTGGAGGCAACTGAACTAACCACTTCTCCACCAGGGTGCACCTATTATGTTATTCTTATAGAACTCAATTTTTCTTTAGAGACCTCAAAATGGCATATATATATATTCTTTTCTGTATTTAAGCTTCTGAGGTAAAAAACAAAACAAAACAGTATTTGGTACATATTTTCATGAGCTCTTTGGAGTTAATGACATTTGGGGAAGAAAACTCAATTCTATCCACCTGATGACAACTAAAGGCCAGTCACCAACCTCACCAATAATATATTACAGTATGCTCAGGCCTCTTCACAGATTTAAAAAATCTGCCGGTATAATAAGGAGACCTTCAAAAACAAGCATTTGAACATAGGAGAGTATACTCTTTAGGCCTGCTGTGTAAGAGAAGGTTGACTATCAGAGATTCAAGTAAGTAAGTGTGTATATGTCTGAAACCTAAAGCATAAGAGACCAGGAGAACGATGCACAGAAGCAGGGACTATACTTGATAATCTGGCTGGTGAGTTTCAGGAGCCAAATTCTGTTCCTTTAGTTTGACTACAACCCTAATTTCAAAACTTGAATAATTTTGAACAAGCCAAATACATAATAGCTGAGAGTTTAAAGAATACAATGCACTAACCGGCAACCTAATTTTAGTTTTAAATATTAATCTTCTAATTTAAATTCAAAAGGTTTAACACCATGTTTAAAAATGTTGTTTACCTGCTGGGAAAATATTTATTGCTATTCAGAAGACATGCAGCACCATCAAGTGTATGTCTAGTATAGTCTATAGCAGGACACTATAAAAGAAAACATAAAAAAAGGCATCAATAATGAGCTCTTACATAAGGTATATTTATTATGAAGGTTTCTTCACTATCTGAAAGTAGAAGGCTCCTATCTGGTGTCATCTGGTAGGTTATTTTGGAAGTCTGGGAACACTATTACCATTAATATATATGGAAAACTCTTTCTGAGAGTTCTAAAATAGTCATTCTATTTCAAAAATAAGCAGTCCTAAGCTTAGGATAGTCTGTCTTCAAGCATGCTTTCTAAGTGGAGAATGGTTCTATCACAGAGATTCAACTAAGCTCCTATGTGAACATCCCAACTCTGAAGAATCAGCCAGCCAGCCCTGGAGAATAATGTACAGCAACATGCCCTTTGCTGGGCTCATGGTCAATGACTTAAACAAGGTCAGTTACAAAGAACTCAAAAACTGTAACTCAGATATACCGAATCCTAGTCCACTTTACCAAGCCTCCTTTTCACAAATACTTCCAAGGATCACTGTCTTCTTACATCCTTGAAAGTATCCCTTATTATGCCCCTTGGCACCTTATTACCAATCTAGCAACTCTCTGAAGAATTTTCTCCTTGAACCTCCCCTGAATTTTAACATGAAATTTTGAAGTTTCTTTATCTTATCCCATTTATCAGAGACAATGAAACCTATTATCTCATGGTAAAACAGCAAACCTATTAAAGGAAAAATAAAACTGCAAAGCAATTCTCCTCATCCAGTCCTTCTGAGGACAGATAGGAGTAATATCAACAAAAATGACCGAAAATAAACCAGAGACTCAACTAGAAGGAAAAAAAAAAATGATCTAGAAAAAGAAATAACAATGACTTAGCTCTACCCAGTAACTGGAATATTTTTCAAGTATTGAGATTGAAGCATTTAGAAATGTAAGCTAATTACTAATAAATATGGTTTAGTATAGTGTCATGACAAATGTATAAAGATTATCTAAGCAAAAATATAGCTTTTGAATAGTACATCGATAGGAATTTATAACTAGTGGATTTACTACCAAAAAAAGAACTATGAACAGTATTTATTGAAAAAAATTCTTTCTCCATATTTAAGATTATAAGTAATTTCATAAAAATAAAATAAAATAGCCCAAGTCACTGTGTTTCTTATATTGGTTATTTCGGTGTACCATGGGACATTCTGACAAACTTTAAAAACCAGCACTGCCCAAATGAATGGATAAAGAAGATGCAGTATATATACACAATGAAATAGAATTCAGCTGTGTAAAAAAAAAACCGAAAGAAAGAAATTCTGCCATTTTGTGAAATGTGGATGGAACTAGAGGGGGTTATGTTAAGTGAAATAAGTCAGAAGGAAAAAGACAAATATCAGATGATGTCACTCATACTCATAGGTGGACCATAAAGTAAACAAAAAAAAAAAAAAAAAAAAAAAAAAAAAAAAAAAAAAAAAAAAAAAAAAAAAGGAAACAGACAAAGCAAAAATTAACCCTGGGACACTGATAGCAAAACTACAGTAATCAGAGAGGAAGGGTGTATACACTGGGAGCAAAGGGTAGTGGGATGGTCCAACGGACAGTTGTGGAGAGAATTACTAGAAATGTGGTGTTAGAATTGCATGGTGTGTTATATATTTGATAAAGAATGATTGTGCCATCTAAAACTTTTATTGTTTTCTAGTTGCCTCAATAAAAAAAGATTTTTAAAAATCAGCACCCATCCAACAGAAATAAAATGCAAGCCACACATTTAATTTTAAATTCTCCAATAGTCATATCTAAAAAGTCAAAAGAAATAGGTAAATTTTAATGAGTTATTTTATATAACTCAATAGTCAATATAATATTTAAATATACAATTGATATAAAAATGATAATGAGTTTTGGGTATTTTTAAATTAAAATATAATTCACACATCATAAAATTTACTCTTTAAAAGTATACAATTCTGAAGCTTGTAGTATATTCAAAAATTGTGTGATCATCACCAGCTATATTTTAGAACATTTCTATAATCCCAAAAACATACCCAGTAGTATCAATTAGAAGTCACCTCTCATTCTCTTCTCTCCCCAACACTGACAACTAATCTACATTTGGTCTTCTATGAACTTATCTATTCTGGATTTTTCTAAAAATGAAATCATGTAATTGTGGTCTTTTGTGTTACCTAGGATGTTTTCCAGATTCATCTATAATGCAGCATGAATCAGTTCATTACTTTTCAAATTTTAATTCAAAAGTATTTTAGACTTTAGTATTTGAAATATATACAAAACACTTCAAAATGATTCTCCCACTATAGGCTTCATTCTTTTTATGCATGTATAATACCTCATTATCTGTATATACCAGTGTGCTTATTTACTCATGAACTGATTGGTTCTTTCTATTTTTGGGCTACCATGAATAATGTAGCTGTCACCATGAATGCACAAGTTGTTGTGAGGCATGTTTTCATGTTTTGGATATATACCTAGGGTGGAATTGGTAAGTAAGTTATATGATAACTCTGTGTTTATCATTTTGAGGAATTAACCAAATTGTGACTGTTTTCCAGAAAGGCTACAACAGCATTTCACAATCCCATCAGCCATGTGGGAGGGCTCCACAACTATGAGAAATCCCAAAACACTACTATGGCAATAAGTTTGCAATGAAGAACTATAAACCAAATAAAAAAGTGAACTAACCACCTATCTAACATTATCTTTGAGAGATTTAGGTTAATAACGATTATATTTGTCATTCTATTTTGTAAATTCTCACCTCTTTTGGAGTTTTATGAGCTGCACAAAGAAAAATCCACTGTTCAGTTGCTGTCATCTGAGTACATGTATCTGGATGGCATTCACTCTGTCAAAAAGTTACATTACTTAATACGTAAAATAGTAATGACAAAGTTTATCATTTGAGTTATTATATTTCTATATAAAGTTCTAGCAGGAAATAATTTGAAATTTCACATAACTCTTTGTAGGCACATTAAATTATAAGGACAGAAGGTAAAACCCAGAATTTTCAATTATAACTTTAAAGAGTACCTGAAGTTTGACAGCAAGTCCATTTAGTTCAAGACAGAATTGCCTAAAAAAGCAAATACAAAAATGGAAAGTTTTATCTATCCTACAGTTATCTTTAGAACAATTCACTGTAAAAACAGAACCCCACCAGTACCTCTTCCTCCCTCATCACCATTATCAATCAACACCACCTGAACTGACGTGTAATATTTCTTGCAAATACTTACATACTGAAACACAAAATCAAAAACTAACAACCTTACTAATGTTCAATATCAAAGTGCAGTGAGTTAATGACTCTTTTTTTTAAGGCAAGAATGAAGGCGAGTAGGCAGGCAGGCAGGGAGAGAGAGGAGGAAGACATACTTTATCTAACTTTTTAATTTTATTTTATTTAGTTGTTCATCTTGGTCTCAACACTGGGTCCTTGTATCCCCATGTGGACTACAGCTAGTGACCTTATCTGCTAGGCCACAGGAGCATCCAGATGTGTAATATTTAATTCACCCTCCTAAAAATGTATTCTCATGAAGTAAATGAGAACTGCAGGCAAATATATGTACAAAGATGGTCACAGAAACTATATCTAAACACAACCAAAATTTTGATACATCCTAAATGATTAGCATTTAAGAGTAGTATAAAATGTTAGTTTATACAGAAGATATGCACAGAATTCTAGTTATATAGAAAATTAAGTTTCTATATCCCTATATACAGATACACAGAAAAAAAAGACTATATATTTTATAGTATGTATTTTCCAAGTTTTGTTCTGATTACAAATGATATGCTTCTCATGACAACTTCAAACATGACCAAATAAATAAGGCAGATGAAAGGGCTCCATAATTCTATGACCTCTTCCCAAAAGTAAGTACTATTTACATAAAAATTTGATTTTCTATGCACAGATTAAAATATACTGAGATCATAACATATGCAATTTTCTAACATGCAACTATCAAGAAATAGATTTCAGGCATTTTTTCATGATACACTTCTTTTCAAAGTTGCCAAAGAGAACTATCAAGTCTATTAGAACACAGTACTGTTCAATAAACATTTTTGAATAAATGAAGAATGGAGGAAATTACATGACATTTTTAGATCATCACTTTTAGATAGATTTGTTATTCGATATGAGAAAGCAATTCTGTCACAAAGATAACTTACTCTAAGCTGTCAAAATACTGGATGTGTTCGCTCGAAAAATCCTAGCAAATTAGATAATCACTACTATGACTCCCCATGAAACAAATGAAAACACTTTGGTTCCCTAAAAACCAGAGCTAAAACATACATAATTAGAGATAAGTAAGAACCCCAAAAGGCGGGGAGGGGGGAAACCCTGACTAGATATGAAAAAAATTAGGTAGAAGAAAAACTATTTCAGAGCATTACAATAGAAGAAAGCAAATTTTTTAAATGGTCAAATATTCAGTTGTCTATAACTGTATTTCCTTTCCAGATGACAAATAATAATGCTATTCCTAGATTATAAAAATAACACTACTTCTGAATCACCACATCCCCCTCTACTGCCTCACATCAGTAGGCTATATACTAGATACTAAATGTGCCTGTATTTTTTTCCACTAAGTGGTACTAAAGACCGGTGGTGATAAGCAAATTTTTCATCTAGCCCAAGCCACTAATAGTCAACAACAAAATTAAGCTGTATTAACCAACAGTAGCAAGTATTAAGGCTTAAATGAGTAACATCAAGCACATGCAAAAATCATAAGGCAACCTCTAGAAGTCTGGTTAACTATAAAAATGCATACAATATGATAAAGAGACAAAAGAATATATGTGATTTATAAAACACAAGTATAAATTTGGCTAATAAAAAACAACAAAGGTAAAAACTAGTATCAAGACAAATGAAATAAGCATGACAATGATTTTGTAAGTTTTGTATAATGCATATTTCCATAATTTAAATAGAGAAAAAAATGATTTATTAATTTGAAATGAAAACCTTATAAACAAAACTCAGCCTTCACTTTTAGGAGTTAAGTTTGCAATGAGAAAAACATGCTTGCTTATTATTTTTATCATTAGTCCCAAAAGATAAATTGTTATTTTCAAGGCCAATTAAAACAAGGCAGAGGATACATTATACCAAAGTGTTCTCTATCTTGATTTACAAGAATAATAAAATATCTAACTCATACTTTCAATCATCATGCATTGAGATGTATAAAAATAAAAACTAAATTAAGCAGTCAAGTGATCTGTCCAAGAAACTAACAGTACAAAGTCTTAGCATCCTGAATTACTGTTAAAAGACATTATGTCTTAGTAATAACAATTAGTCTGCAGCATCAAAAACAATGTGCCTTGTCTACTCGTTGAGACATCACAGAAAATGTGGCCTGACTTACTCAGAATTCATATTTATATTTATACTCATTATTTAAAAGCCAACTTAAAAGCAATGAACCTTAATGAAAATATCTCTAGTATTGCATTCTCTATCATCTACCAACTCATTCCAGCTCACATTTACATTAGAAAGTCTATAACTTCAAGAAACAATCTAGCAACTTCAGGATATGGCAGCTTCTAAAGTTAACTCTACCTATTCACTAGTCATCAATTTCCTCATCAAAGGATACTATATAAATTCAAAAAAAACTCCCTTGTTTCAAGACTGCAATGAATCTCTATGTATAAAAGGAAAACTGGAAGTCAAAAATAGTTTATAGGCTATCTCTTCAGATACTAAGTCTAGACTAAGACCTACAGGTGGTCCTTTAGGAAAGTAGTTATTCGTGTATGAATAAATAGAAACAATGCATTTATGATTAAATGATATGACTAAGGAAAACTGCAAAAAGTTAATAAGGTCCAAATCCATAAATGCAGAAAACAATCAGTAAATAATGAAGTTGAAAACTCTGTAACACTGAAATTACAAAGCTTTAGAATTTTAATTTTCAGGCTGCAGTTATATAGTAGCTTCATTTATGATACATAACCACCATTAATATTAAAGGTCACTTTTAATAAAAGTACTGTTACTATTATTTTGATATATCATAAGACCTACCTTAAATGTTCATACTTCCACACTCCTTCATCTTGCCCTTCAGGTGGTTCAAGAATTTTGTCAATATTGGAACAATCAGCTCTTATGTTCTGTTGAATATACTATAAGGAAAGAAAATTCTTATGGTTAACTAAAATTTATATTGTCTTTGTTAAATAGATGCAATTTTTGAATGACCACTCTGTAGTTCAACTTTAGGGTTATACATGAAATAGGAAACCAAGTACAGAATTCTAATCAGTAACACAGAAGAAAAGAAGCAACCCTTCCTATTACCCTCCAATTCAACTTCTTTGGGATATAATTTAGTACATAAATGCAGCTATGGTATTTATCATGATTGGAACTAGGATCAAAACTGAAAACCATAATTTTCATCTGAACATAAAATATAGACAATAAAGTTCTAGTTATTATGTGATACATATGAGTCTATTAATATGAAGCATCTAGACTAGGGCAAATGATTAGAATAAATAGGCAAATAATCCATATCAATTCATTAACTACATATTTGGTAAATACTTTACTATTATTAAATTTTGTTTTAAGGGGGTTACAAGCTATTAATATTTAAGTAATCTAAAAGCCTTTCATTAATGAGTTTATATAAATTAAAAAACAAGAAAAGCAATCCTTAACTTAGAAATAAAACAAAAATGTCATTTTATTTTCTGAACTGAGTCCTCCATATAACATTTTAGAGTCATTATCCACATATACTCACTTGCCAGGCCTTTCAAGTCTCAGTACAGGAATATACTATACCAGATTTTAGACTGTATCAAAAAGGCATGTAATCTTCTGTTATGAAAAAGGCAGAAATATCTTTCTTGTGATTTATTCCTGTGCCATAATTAGTAATAATTATAATGATCTATACTGAATTTCGTATGTTTTCTTAGAACAATTTTTAGAAATTTGGGAAATGTAAAGCATATAGCAATAAAGTACTATGCAGAAAAGCATTTTATTGCTTCTAGTTTTAAATAAGATGGAGTAAAATACCAACTTTCTCTCCCACTGAATGAAACTATAAAATCTGAACAGACTGTAGTACAACTATTTGAGTCTTTGAAAAGTAAGTATCAGAAAAAGGAGTAGGAAAGATGACCAGTATATTCAAAGTACTACTGAACTGAAAATGAGTCTCTTGTACCACACTCCCCCTCTGGTATCTCCAGCCTAAATTCAGTGCAGAATGAAACCCAGAAATGAGCACTACTGGTGTCCATTGGGAAACCCAGGAGAAACCACTTAGTACTGGCTCAAGGAGTGGAAAAAGACCCTCCTAGAGAACAGAAGAAACCCCCTAGGCTCTTTGCCACGCCCACTTCTTTCTCTGTTTTTTCATTGCCTAAGCCTGAGTCATTCCACAGTGACAGTAAAATCTGAGGACAATAGAAAAATACAGGAGACAAAACTCTGAGGAAAACTTCTTCCTCTACATTTGGTGGTAAGACTAAATGCTGTATCTTTTTCTCTCTTTGCCTTTTGCAACTAAAGCACAATTTCACTAAGTGTTTTCTGGTAACAGGACCAAAGAGGTGGGTCCCAGGGAACCAGAAAGTATCAGAGAGATAACAGAGAAGTTCAAAAATGTTACCCAATAAAGGTGTTTATGAATCCTGTTCAATTCTAATCTGTACAGGCTGGCATGCATGGATCTGATCTTAATTAGCAGATGGTAAGAATGATCACTGGTAGGTGCACACACAAAACAGGTTCAGGTAGTAGTATAAAGGCATTGAAAACTGAACTGATATTGGAACTTCATGTCCTCCCTTAGAATGTTGGCCTTTATCTAACTAAGTCAAATGTTCACTAAAACAAAAATATCAAAATTCTCCATAGGACTAAATAAGACAAAAATCTCAACATTAACTATCAAAATGTCCAATATACAATCCCAAATTACTTGACATACAAAGAATACATGAAAATCTCAATTCTTGGTGTGTCCCGGTGGCTTAGTGGCTAAGTCCGCCACCTCAGTTGGCAGAGTACACATACATTCAAAGGTCCTAGGTTCAAGACCCGGGACCCCGGCAGGGGGACACAACCAAAGTGAACTACATAAAGTGCTTCTTCTGCCTCTCTCTTCCTGCCTGCCTACCACCTTCATTCCTGCCTGCACCTTTCCTTAAAAAAAAAAAGTCAGAAAAGAGAGGACAGAGTCAATAAACTTGAAGATAGTTAAACAGCAATTATCCAGTCTGAACAATTTTAAGTAATATTCATAAACAGAGCCTTAGGAACTTCTGAGAAAACAAGAGTCACAGACAAAGAATATGGTGCTAAAACAAAAATGCATCTGAAGAAATAATGGCTGAAAAGTTCCCAAGTTTGAGAAAGATATAAACCTACAAATTCAAGAAATTGACTGGGATAGGGGAAGGAAGTAATAGGGAATTAGCACTGTTTAGGAGGTACAAAGTTTCAGTTGGAAAAGAAGAAAAAGTTCTGGAGATAGAGGTGGTGATGGTTGAAAAACAACATAAATACACTGAATGCCACAGAACCATATGCTTAAAAATGGCAAAAGTAGGTATGCCATGGTGGTTCAGGTGATGAGTGAACCATGTAAAGCCCAAGGACCCAGGCTTGAGACCCAGAGTGGAGCAAAAAACCTAAATAAACAACTAAATCAATAAAAACGCTTCCTCTTCCTCTTCCTTCCTTAAGAGTCTTCTCCTTTTCTCCCTTCCTTTCTCTCTTTTTTAAAAAAGAGCCAAAAATTATGCATTTTATGCTATATATATCTAACCAAAACTGAAGACGAAACAGTCAGTGAAAAAAGAAACAAGGTTTATAGGAGTTAAATAATGTCAGCTTTCTCATCCGAAAGCACTGGAGACAGGTGGAAATGGCAAAATATTTATAAAATGCTGAAAGAAATGTCAACCCAGGTTCTGAATCTCATAAAAATGTTCTTTAAGGATGCAGATAAACATATTTCCAGATGAATGAAAACTAAAGAGAATTCTTAGTCAGTAGAATACACTTTAAAATTACTAAAGGAAGTTTTTCAAACAGAAAGAAACTTAGAAAACCAGAAACAATAGAAATGATAAATAGCTGGGTATAATAGGTCATTCTCTTGCATTCCTTCATACAGACAGCTAAGACATAAAGGAGGAGGAAAAAGGGATCTATATGATGGCAAAGTTTATACATTTTAATTAAAGTGGTAAAATATTTTTCAAAGTAGAATGTAAAACCTTAAGAAGGTACCTAAGTAATTTCTAGAGTAAATATCAAAATATTTACATAAAAAGATATTTAGAAGTAAAACAGAATACTAAAAATGCTCAAATAACCCTTAAAAAGCAGAAAAAGAAAAAGAGAAGGACAAAAAAGGAGAAAAACTGAAAACAAGTAATAAAATGATAGACCTAAATCTAAACGTACAATCAATAACTACAAGAATATTATTTGGTCTAAATACATCAGTTAAAAGATAAAGATGATCAGAATAAAAACGATTTTGACAAATGTGACAAGATCATACAATGCGATAAAGAACAGTCATTTTAACGCTTTTAAGTGTATAGTTCAGAGGCATTAATTACATTCACAATGTGGTATAAACACAGAAAAGCCCTGCACCTGATAGCTTCTTACTGGTTTATTTAAGGAACTAATACCAATTCTTCTCAAACCTTTCCAAAAATTGAAGAGTTGTTAATACTCCTAAGCATTCTATGACACCAGCATTGTCTGATACCAAAATCAGACAAAGACATGCTAAGAAAAGTATAAATCAGGTGTGTTCTAGTGGAATAGTGGTTAATTCTACCAATTCTGGCTGAACACAGTCCACATACATCCTAAGGTAGTGGGTTTGTGTCCCAGGGCCAGGAAAAACAACCAAGATGAGCAACTAAATGAAAAAAATAAAGTAATCCCTCCTCTCTCCCTCATGTTGCCTGCCTGCCTCTGCCTGCCTTCATTTCTCCCGGCATCTTTCCTTTAAAAAAAAATAGAAAACTATTAGCAAATATTCTTTATGTACACTGATGTGAAAAATCTTAGCAAATCAAATTCAGCAATAACACCATTTCCAAGTGGGATTTATTAATTGAATGTAAGGATGTGATTGGTGTGCCCTGGTGACTTAATGTTAAGTCCACCAATCACAGACCACATACATCCCAAGGACCTGGGTTTGCCACCTGAGAACAGGAGGAATAAAATGTTTCTTCCTGCCAGCCTGTCTCTGCTTACCTTCATTCCTATATGCATCTTTCCTTAAAAAAAAAAAAGTCAGGATATGACATAAAAAATTAACCAATGTATAATGTATCACATTAACAGGATGAAGTTAAACACATGATCATCTCAAATAGTGAAGAAAAAACTTCTGACAAAATTCAATACTCTTTTATGAAAAATATACTCACTTAACAAATTAGAATGAGATGGAAACTACCTCAACCTAATTAAAGCAATATATGAAACACCCAGTGAATATGATCACACTCAGTGTGAAAAACTGGAAGCTTTCCACTAAAATTAGGGAACAATCAAGATCAGGATGTCTGCTTTTGCCACTTCAAGTCAAAGTAGTACTAAAAGTTCCAGTCAGAGCAATTAGGCAAGAAAGAGAAATAAAAGACATTTAGATTGAAAAAAAAAAAAGAAGAAATAAAACTATTTGTTTGCAGATGACTTGATCTTATATGTAGAAAACCATAGATATTTCACAAAAAAACGTATTATTAGAACTAATAAATTCAACAAAGGAGCAGGATACAAACTCTATTTATAAAGAAAGGAATATATGTACAATTTTCTTTCACTCTGAATCCATTTCTAGGGATAGAACTCTAGGTTTATATTTTTGCAACTTCCACGAGACCTATCTCATTCTTAGCTACAGAATAAAAGTCCAATAAATATTCGCTGGTTGAACTACATATTCTTAAAAGGTATTGAACAATGTCATTCATCATGAATTCTCTTCCGTTTTCTGTGAAAAAAATCTAAACTTACAATGAACCATTCTAAAGGTTTTTAATATTACCACTAATATTATCAAAGGAGTTTTTAGCGCTCAATAAATTCAGCTGTATTTCTATTCTATTTTGCAAAATTTTCAAATACAATAAAGCCAAATACTTACATACTCTTATTATTTCGTTGTCAAGATGAAGCCAAAGAGTCTCTAAGGCACATATCCCCTTTAAAAGTTTATTTATCCAATGTCTAGTCTAACATATCAAGAGACCCCATTTCAGTCATTCTATCATTAACCTAAAAATGTACTCTTATATAACTTACTAAAGACATTATTTTTTTCCCCAGATTCCAGATTTTGTTCATTTTAGAAAAACCACTGCTTTTTCTTTTTAAACCCTATATAGTATGCAATGTGATTCTCAGTAAGAATATATAAGGCTCTCCTGAGGAGATTTTCAAACCAAACATACTATAGAAGCCCACATCCTTGATAATCATTGTCTTAGTAAATTACTTGGTAGTGGCAACAACCTAAGGGAGGCATCTTACTGACCCTCAAACATTGGAGAGAGACAACAGTTAAGAACCAATGTAACTAAAATTAAAACAAAGTTTAGACACACGTTCTCAAGTGTTCGGTCACCAAATGAGTATGCTATTCTTTGCTATTTGCTATTTATTATTCTAATTCAGCTTTCAATTAATTTTGAATTAAATTCTAAAATGAAATTTGGTATATTACTGTAGTACATATTAACAGATATTAAATATATTTAAGTTTGATATGCCATCTTAAATAAAATGAACATCAATAACAGTTTTAAACAGGCATTCCACTAATTCCATGGCTTCTACTTTGTGCTAAAAGATTTAGGAACACGTAACTGTCAAAGCTGGTAAAAGCTTAGGTTATTAGAGATGTAAAAGAAACTACTGGTATTACCTGCTGAACAGCTAGTGTACTATCCATTTCATCAAAGGATTCATCAGGCCAATTATAGAAATCCTACGGAAAAAAAAATTCATGGTTAAAGCATAAAGTTACAAAGAGGACACAATACGATAATGAGTAACTTCAATTCTTAATAAATATCAAGATGCACTAGAGAAGAAAAGGTCTGTATTGTAAAGAATGTGGTTATTAGTAAAATAAGTTAAATAATTTTTAATGTTTTAAAATAAACACCACAATTTTTATGTAATTGAACTAAGTTTTACTTTTTTTCAACCAAAAATTCTTCAAATATGGCTTCCATAAATCTTTCAAGTATTTACTTAATTGGGAAGATAAGGCTATCACTTTTTTTGTTTATAGTCGTTAAACTTTAAAAGTGACACTAAAAAGAAAAAGCTCCAAGGAGCAAAAAACTGAATTTGTTTTTACCCAAATAAAATAGTTAGTGTTAATAGTTAATTTACTGCTCCATTAAGTGTTAGACAGAGATTAAAAATACTCTAAATATTTCAAGGATATTTTAAATTTCCAAATCAAAGTGTGAGTTCCACCAAAAAGTCAGCATCCAAACAGAACAGGCTTTTTTAAAGGGGATTTTCATGGCTCTCCTGCACTGATTTTGGATTACTCTATAGATAGTCCAGTTCACAGACTAACTGACTAAGAACCTTGGATTTGACATTTTTCCAGCAAAGTTTACCTAGGTAATGGCACAATGACTGACAATAAACATCTCTGGGATCAAAACTGGGAGAAAAAGTAGTAGTAAACTAATGATCTATAAACCTGATGTCCACGCAGATAAGTCTCCAAATACCTTGAGCAAATAAAAAAGCAAACTGGAATACAGTATATGATAGCACATGAATAAAGTTTATGTACAGGCCCACCCTAGTGGAACAGCAGTTAGGTCAATCACCTCCAGAGGAGCAAGTCACATATCCCTGGGTTCAAATCCCAGATTTGAGGGGAAACAACCAGTGTGATAACTAAATAAAAATAAAATAAAGTTGTTTCCCCCTCTTCTCTCTTCCTTACTGTCTGCCTATTTGCCTTCATTCCTGCTTTTACCTACCTTTCCTTTATCATAAAAAAAAAAAAAGGTGTACAAAGGCATATTTATTGAAAGTATAAAGAAATTACAATCACCATTAATGTTTAGGAATAGTTAACAGAGTAGAAGAAAGGAAAATGTGAACAGAGGCATGTCCTGGTGGCCTGGTGATCTAGTACACTCTGGGCACAGTCCACATACATCCCAAGGCTCTGGGTTCAAGACCTGGGGCAGAGGAACAACTACTAATGTGAACAACTAAATAAAAACTTAAAAAGTATTTCTTCCTCGTCTCCCTGCCTGCCTGCCTACTCGCCTTCATTCCTGTCTGCACCTTTCCTTAAAAAAAAAAAAAAAAAAAAAAAAAAGATAATACAATATTAGTAATATCTTAGTTCTAAGGATAAGTAGGTCTAACTTTTTAAGTGTCTTCAACATTTCCTATCTTTTTTTAATAGATGCCCTTTGTGAATGAAAATGAACTAACTTTATAACAACTTTCTGGAAATGGTTCCAGGGTGCCTTTTCCTAAAAATCACTTAAATATTATTTAAATATTATTAAATATTACTAAATATCAGTCTGTTCTTAAATTCTTCCTGTATAGTTTATACTGAAAAAATGTTTATTAATATGCTTTGCTTAGCACTTTCTTCAAAAAAATTTGTTTATAGAATATGTTAAACAAAATAGAAAACACATCATGTAGAAATATACTGAAAAGATGTCAAAAAGAGTGAGATGGGAATTAATGTTTGGCCTCATTGTAATTGTGAAACATTTTTTAACATTTATAAGAGAAACCAAAAATCTTACTTAGTGAACATTCTCATCGAATTCAGTCAACATTTACTGAAAACTATGTACCTATCCCAATCTAAGTAACTTAAAAAATAAGAAGGGATACTCCATCTACTCATAGTTTTAAATAAAACATTTTGAATAGACCCATTAGACAGAGAGCTGCTTAAGCAGTTTTTCTTAAGTTCTAGTTTTTTTTCTGTTACATTGTATTTAACAATCTTAATCGTGACAATGTAGAAAAATGAAAGACCTTTCTTATATATGATTGAATCATAACATAGCAAACAGATGTTACAATATTAATTTAAAATACATTATTTTCTAGCTTCCCAAAGTCCACTCCTGAATATAAAAACGTAAAACTTCATCACTTAATCAAAAACAATGTTTCCACGGAATAAAGATATTTGAGAAAGGAGCATCTGAAAGGAAAGTTTGAAAAGGGTAAAAGAGCATAAAGTAAGTTCGTCATATTAATGGCCGTGAAACCGCCAGAAATAACTGACAGCTTAATGTGAATCCATAATAAAACTTTAAAATTAAAGTCTCTAAAATTCAATGTTAACAGCAATTTATTGAACAGAAAAGGTCAGCAGTGAACTAAGAATCAAGAAGCTGACTATAAAACCTTGAGCAAATCCTGTCTCCTTGGGGTCTCGGAAAATGTCTTCAAATGCTTCCCTTCAAATGCTCCCTTTGAAAGGACACCTTTTCCAAAATCAATGCAAGATATTAAAAACCTATTCTCTGACAGACGGTCATAGCTTCATAGTTATGTTTCTTTTTAAGCTTGGGTTGTTTTGGTTTTTTTGGTTTTAGAGCATTTACTCAGCAGCATGCCCAAGCTGGAAGTCTAATCAGATCAGGCTTAAACGCCTATTTAGTTTAAGAACCTGAGGGTACGCTGTAGTTTGCAAAGCCCAAGAGCCAATACCTAAACAAGCACCAACTCACCCCAAAATAGTGCCCTACTAAAAGTTGATGAAAAGTATAGTCAACTCATCCCTTGCCTATGCTTCATACGTACTAACAATGAAGTTCACAAGCAATGACATCTAACAAGTCGCAACCTGATGGTGAAAACTTGCTGGACCTGCGAACAGCTGCACCGATCCCTAGTCAAACAGTAGGAGAAGAAATTATCGCCACTCAGATCCGGCTAGACAAGCTGGCTGGCAGAAGCCGGGCAGGAACGTCACAAGTCAGGTAGGAACTGGAAACCAGAACCAGTTAGGATGTGTTTACACTCTCCCACCTGCAGCCCCGGTCGCCGGGATACCCCTAGGGTCTCCACCTGGCAGGTCGCGCCCCCTCGGACGCGGTCAGCTAGGGCTTAGTCTCTGCCGACCGGTTCCCAGCCCCAAGCCTCAGCAATCATCGCCGCAGACCACCCGCCCCTCAAGCCCACCCTCAGTCCGGACTCCGCAGGCCTCACGGGCCGCCGCCTCAGCCAGAGTGAGGGGCTGAGGCTCCGGAAGAGCAGGCCGGGCACTAGTGCCCCCGCCCGCCTCCTGCCTCGTAGGCTTGGCCCAACCTCCTCTCAGAGGCGGCCAGCTTCCAGACACAGGGCCGACGGTTCCCCCGCCGGAAAGGTGAAGAGATGGTACCTGTGCCTTGGTACCCGGCCTATTCCTCCTCAACACTGCCGTCCCCTCCGCCATGACCATAGTGCCAGAGTCCGGACGGCTGAAGTCGGTACCCGGATGTAGGGGAAGGCGGCTTGCGCGGGAGGCGGGGCCGAGCTGCGCTCTCGGTCTGGGAGCGGGGGAGGGCCGGCTGCTGACGGAAGAGCGGAGCCTGCGCGGGGCACGGCGGGAGGACGGGGAGGAGTTCCTGAACGAGTCAGTCCGCTGAGGGAGGGGATGGAAAAACAGCTGTCGACGCAGCGGGAGGAGGGGGAGAGAGCTCAGGCTGCTGGGGCTAAGTGCCTTCTGGACGAAGGCCACTGTGAAGGTGTGCGGGGTCTGCCTATATGTTGGTGCATCTCCGTGGGTTTACGTTCGTTTACTCTGAGAAGACAGCTTGCACAATGGCGACCGTTTCTGTAAACCCTTGTGCAAGCTGTTATCTAGACAAGCCTCATTCTGGCCCGAAATCCTTCTAGGGCTTCAAAGTGAAAAACAGGCAAAACAGTATGGGAAAATTCCACAGACCCTTCATGAATTCAACCAAACCTCAGATCAAACTGTGACTATCCACTGACTTCAGTGACAAGTTTGTATAGGTAGATAAAAGATAAGGTGGTGTGAACCTCTGGTATTGTGCAGTAGACAGACTTCAAATGTGCCCACATTTATTTTGCAAGCCAGAGTAAGGAGGAAAAAAATAAATGCTTGATAGATAATGGGAGTTTTACATCTTAGAAGGTTACAAGTTTTCTTTTTAGAAAATTTTAAATTCTGAAGTGGCGTAGGTTTTGAAAAACTTTTTTTTTCCTGCTTAGAAACTTTTTGTCTTTTATCTGGGTTGAAGGAGACTTTACGATAAAAATACGGTTCAAAAGGTAAAGAGTGCAAACAAAATTTCCAAGAGATGAAAACATCAGCCATCCCCAGTTAAAAATGTATTGAGAATGCTGAGAGGAGAGCCATGGCACAGAAAGGTCCAAAGATGGAAGCGTCACAGAGGAGAGGTTGGTTAAACTATGACTTGTCCAATTCACAATAATTGTCCATGACTTTGGAGCTTTGACCAGAGGGGTTTCATAACGACATTGGTTTGCCTTTAAGTAAGATTTTTCTTTCTGGAAGATGTATGAACTGGTAATTTTTCAAGAGTAAGGATTTAATTCTGTACCCCCATCACTAACTCCTAGATATCAAAAGACTCGTTAAACAAATATTTGTTAAATTCCAATATGTGTTAGGCACTAAGTACATGCATGAAAAGTCCCAGTCCTTAATCATAATTTGCTTAGGATGTAGCAATAGAGGTAGATGTGCAAGTCACCAATTCTCATACTAAATAGTGAAAATGTAGACCAAGTGGCACTTAGTTGTTGCCTACCTGGCACACACTTGGGTGGAGCAGTGGTTTGGTCAACTGCCTTTGGTCAAAGAGCAATCCACATACATCCCAAGGACGGGGTTCTGGCCAGGGAGAACAACCAAGATATGCAACTAGTTAAAAATAAATACAGTGCTTTCCCCGCCACTATCTTCCTGCCTGTCTGCCTACGTGTTTCATTCCTGTCTGGATCTTTCCTTTAAAAATAAATAAATAAAAAGTTACCTACCTAAGAGAGACATGGAGTGGGTCTGTGGAGAGTAGAGCCTGGGGAGGCCTCTCAGTCTATGGACAAACCCACCTCACTCTAGGATTAAATTAGGATTTCCCAGATTGTGTGGTAGTTTCCTTGAGCTGTAAAGAGAAGTTGCACATGTTGAAAGGTTCATCTTAATGTTCTTTTTAATCTAAATTTATTATACTGTTTCAGCCCATCTGAAAAGAACAAAAGAAAATGTGAATTAATAGGTATTAAACTCAAGAACAAAACACACATTCATCTCTGAAAAGTTCGATAAAGTTGCATTGTGATGTCAACTCTGGCTTTGTTCATAGGAAGAACCTTGCTCTTTTAGGCTGAAATGTTTCTGGCTCATAACCTTCACATTTTATTTCCTGTTGTATATTATGAACACCAAACAAAACTAATTTTATAACCAAGGTTAATCTGGGGAGAAGGGGTGGAGAGAAGAAAAAAGAGCATAATCAGTAATAAATTACACGTAATAATGAGTGATTTGAATATTTTAGTTAAAGAAATCCTTTTTTTGTTTTTTTGGGTTTTGAGGGAGAAAGGAGAAGCATTTGGAAGGAAGAAAGGAAGCACCCCTGTTTATTTGTTCATTTGTTCTGGTTGTTTCTGGCAAACCCAGGTCCTTGAGCTTTACATGATTTATGCCTCAGTCATAGGCTTAGCACAGGGCCACTAGGGCACTAGAAAAGTTGTTGTTGTTGTTTTATAATAGTATAGACAAATGGAAATAACTCTGGGATGGGATTAAAAAAAAATCTAGAGTCTCTTGACTATTGACTGAAAAACTGAACAACTTTCAGATGTTAATTTGTAAGGAAGGTCATTCACTGCAGTTCTTTTCATTTTAGAGAAAAATATTTTATTAGTCCAAAGTATCACAGGTAATTTCAAAAATATCTATCCAGTATGAAATTCTCTCTAGTGAATTTGTAAATCCAACTAAAATAGTGAATGTGATGCCATTTTAACCTAATGACATGTAAAAGGTTACCCAATAAAACACTTTTGGGAGAAATTTTATTGCTCTTCAGGAAATATCAAAAGGGATGTTCCCTTTTTTTCTGCCTCTGAAGATCGCCTAGCGTGTGACTGCATCAGTCATCATGACTTGAAGGAAGCCAACCCAAGCAAAACTGACACACTGAATGACACATGAAGTATTTGAAATGTGCATTAAATTATGGGGCTGATGTTTTTATGTGAAGGTGGAGATTGTACTAAAGTTATAGCAGCACAGAAACACAGGGATGTATGTTCAGAACTGAAAAATTATTGCCTATAAATAGTTTTATACACTTTCAACTGATATGAAACTTTTCTCTTTATAAAAGTTGTTATAGGATTATATGGAGGGTCCTCAAAAAGTTAAAAATAGAACTACCTGTAATTCCACTAATTAAAAAAGACACATATACCCTTGTGTTTACAGCAACAACCTGGTTGGAACTGGAGGTGATCATGCTAAATTAAATACATCAGAAAGAAAAAGAAAAGTACAGGATGGTTCCACTCATAGAATAAAAAGAAACAAAACAAACAGAACCCAAAATACATAGGACAAAAGACTGTGGCTAGGGTGGGGTGGGACCAAGGGAAGGAAGAAGTTAAGGCGGTGAAGTGCATTGTAATGTTTGGTACCAGAAAAGTCCACACTTCCAGTCTTTATCTTTCTCTGTAGATTTTGCCTGGAAGGAAACCTGGAGTGATTAAGAATAACTGGTGTTAGCACTCCGTTGTGGCTTAGCATCTAAGGTTTGACCATGTTAAAGACCAAGTCCCTGAGTTTGAGGTTGGGGGAAGAAGGAAAAAATAACTGGTGTGAGAGCAGTCACTGGTTACCCATTAGGGCTGTGTTAAAGGCTGTGTCATTTTATTAAAGGACATCAATCAACCTCCACCATCACCTCTGCTCTTCCAGTACTGTATTCACTGTACCCCACTGTGAACCTAGACACAATACCTGATAACATTTTAAAGCATACTTTTGGATTTTCATCCTCTTTAAGTTGTTCATTATTTCACATTGCTAAATGCTTGGATACTGAAGTCACACCTCAGTCTGTGTGGGTTTCACAGCACACCCACCACCAGAATCCCAGAGCCCTTTACCACCACCAAGAAGCCCCAGGGTTTGTTTCTGGAAAGTACCAATCTTAAGCCAGTCAGAGAAGGCCAAGGGAAGTTAGGAAGTGCAGACAGGGTGTTAACAGACAAATAATATACAAATATTTGCATCAATGATCGAGTAAGACCAAGATCCACCAAAAAAAAAAAAAAATGGAGAAACTCAGTCCTCCTTATTTCAAAAGGAAAGAATATTTTGGCGAAGGTCCTTTTTAAAGTACCATCTCAATTCTATTACTTTTTACCTAAAAATAGCTTTTTAGTTTTTCTCATTCACTTTAGAGAATCTGTATCTAATCTCTACTTTCACTAACAGACATAGAATGTTAGTGGTGTTAACAAATATTCTAATGAAAAAATAAGTGAGAAAGGAACTCAGTTTTTCTGTGGGTCAATCTAGCCCACCAGCATAGACTAAACACAAATAAATTGATTGCAGTTTTTATTTGGCCATTGCTAAACCATGAAATTAGTAAGTTGAAATCCAAGTTTCATTTTAAGCAGGCATGAAGACATAGCACTACTTTGTTCCCGAAGTTCACTGAATGTTCCTCACTGGGCCAGCAAACAATGACCTCGGACATCTGTAGGTAAAGTATAATAGATTCTTCTGCTGAATGTATTTACTTCAATAGAAAGTTAACAAAACCCAGAAAATTAAGAGAAAATAGAATTATATGGCATTACTTAAGTTCAATAATTGCTTCTATAAGAAATATAAAATGTAGAAAGCTATGTATTTTAAAACTTCAACTCAAAATTGAAAATGAATACTTATAACAATATTGGTGTGTAACAAGACACTGCTTTAGATTTTATAATGCTCACAAATAACATTAAAAATAGCCCATACTTGGCATCACATTAGTTTCAAAATGTCAGAAAAAATTTTAAATGTGTCAAATCTTGTGTACAGAATGTTATTTTCTAAAGAAAAAGTGAATGTTATCTCATGCATAAGATATGTATGTATACACACACAAACCATATCTATGGGTAAAACAGCTCTGAAAGAACACAGACTGTTACATTAGTTGCCTCCAGGGATAGAACTGTGCGGCTGGGACACAGGGATGGGAATGGTACAGACCCCCTGCTTCTTGAGCAGCAGTGCCAAATGAAAACCAAGCACAAGACTTGGGAGAAAGGAAAGTGTTCATTTTCTGCAGAAAATTGGAGAACAGGGATGATCTAGCTCTCAAATCCTCAGTCTCACCGACTGAAAGCAAGCAGGGTTTTTAAGGGAGAGTCTGAACCAGCTATTTAAGGGAGCATCCTCCCAATAGCTGGTGATGAGTTACCTCCAATTTCAGTATCAGCAACATAACTTAGGACACAAATCAAGGAGAATGCTGACATGCAATATGTGAGGGATCGCCTTGGTCAATCCTTAGTTTTTCCAGATTTGAGACACCAATGTGCCAACTCGGGTCAATCCGACCTATTAGCTGTTTTTGAGATCGGCCAAGATTCAGCAAAGGGAAACAGAAAACAGAATATTAACTTATAACAGGAGGGAGCAGGAGGCAAAATAAAGCTCATTAGTCATACTCTTAGAGGGCTACAAAAAGTTTGCTATTCTTATTAGGGGCTGTGGTTTTCAGGAAGGATTATTTTTCTTCTTCTAATCTCTATATATTCTTTTGAATTTTTAACTACATGAACGGTTGTCTATTTCTAAATAAAATTAGCAGGAAGAAATAAAAAGAATCCCAATTGGAAAGAAGTACAACTATCACTATTTGCAGATGACATGTAGAAAATGCTAACGACTCCACTCAAAAAAAATAAAGATTGTAACTATGAAGTAAGTCAGGTGTCAGGCTATAAAATTAATATGCAAACCTTCATGGCATTTGTATGCAAATGATGAACTGTAAGACATTAAGAAAGCAATTCTGGCATGCCATGGTGGAGTAGCCATTAGGCAATCACCTTGGAAGGAGCCCAAGCCACATAAACTTACGTTCCAGCCCTTAGTCCATGGGGAAGCAACTAGTGGGAACAACTAAATAAAAAAATAAAATGCTTCTTCCTCTCTCTGTCCTCCTGCATACCTGCTCATCTTCATTCCTGTCAATACCTTTCCTTAAAAAAAAAACCAAAAAAAACTCTAAAATAAATTAAAAATAGAACTACCATAGTTTATCCAAATATCCCGCTTCTGGATATTTATTCAAAAGAATCGAAATCAGGATCTTAAAGCGGTATTAGCACTTCCATATTAATTGCAGCACTATTCACAATAGCCAAGATATGGAAAGTACCTAAATATTCATCTACGAAATGAATAATGAAAATGTGGTACATAAATACAATGAAATATTACTTAAGACTTTCATGTGGCGACCTGGTAGGCGTGAGACTCACATCCTTCCAACAGAGCAACAAGGAATTCACCTATTTTCCAGAAACAAATGTTGAGGAAAGGTAGGCACAAAGGCACAGCAATCCTGACATCAAGGGTAGGCAAAAACATCCGGGTTCAGAGCTACACCACAGCCTTGGATTCAGAATTCTTGCCATTGTAGAGGGGACAGAACTGCAGGAAGAACTAGCCCTCCTAGGAATTGTGAAAGCATAAAGAGCCTGCCCAGCAGGACTGGGAAATGGAGTTGGGCAAGAGGTTCTAGGTGCAGGGCTGAAAGACCAGTGCCCTAGTGGTTTGAAAGAAGGCCCATCAATAAAATTATACTGGACACCCCATAGCCAGAAGGCAGCTAGGTGAATCACCCACGATGAATGCCGCCCTCAGGCTTAAAGGAAGGAGAGTCTCCCGGAGGGCGAAATCGTTAATGCTACTCACTAGTGCCACCTTGTGGGTGGAGGCAAACTACAACCTGATTGCTGATTGTGAGCCAACAGTAAGGTGGTTGGTCACTGCAATTGGGAGCTGGGATGCTGGAGGAAAGCTCTGCATCCCCCACACAAACTCTAACCCAATAGACTGAACTTTTGGTCAGCAATAGAGGGCCCACATAAGAACTTCAACAAATTCAATCTGTGATGACACCACAAAACTCAAGAAATCCCAGTGTCGAAAATGAGAGCCAGACATACTTGGAGCAAGTTGATACCATACACTAACACATCACTGCAGGGAAAGCGAATCCACAGAAACAGAAACAGAATGTCAAACAGAGCAGACATGGAGAAATATACAGAAGGCATGGATTCAATTGAAAACCCAGGGGACAATCTGACTACAACAAATGTATGCAAACTACCTGAGGATGAATTTTGGGCAACAGTGATAAACATACTCATGGAAATCAACAACACAAGAGGAAGAAAAGAACAAGAGAGAGAGGAAATGAAGCAGCTTAAAACAGATGTCAAAGAAATAAAGAACACAATAGCTGACCTAAAGAATTCAATAGAGGGATTCAAGAATAGGATGGACGAAGCCTCCAATAGAATCAATGAGCTAGAAAATAAGGCAGAGGAATGTACTCAAGCAAACCAGCAAAGAGATAAAAGAATACAAAGAAATGAAGACCACATTCTAGACCTATGGGATAACATCAAGACAAACAGCATTCTCATTATAGGGGTCCCAGAAGAAGAGAAAAGGGGGCAGAAACTGTATTTGATGAAATAATAGCTGAAAATATCCCCAACCTGAATAATAAAGCAAACCTCCAGACCCAGGGAGATCAAAGAGTGCCTATTAAAAGAAACCCAAGCAGACCTACATCTACACAAACTGTCATCAAAATGTCAAAAATACAAGATAAAGAATCTTAAAAGCATCCACAGAAAAACAAATCACATCCAAAGGAGTCCCCATAAGATTGTTAGCAGATTTCTCAACTGAAACTCTACTGGCAGGAGGGAATGGCATAATATAGTCATAAGGCCAAAAGAAAAGGATTTTCAACCTAGGTTGCTATACCCTGAGACTATCATTCATAACTGAATGATAAAAAGCTTTCCAATAAGCAAAAGTTAAAGGTCTACAAAAAAACACTCAAAGATGCTATATAAAGTGTAAAGTAACCCCACCTAACAGTAAGACAGCAAATGTAAAAAGTGGGGAGAAAACGTGGATGGTTCGAATAAGTGGAAGACTAATCTGCATTTGAATAAATATAGGAAATAAACATAGAATATTTAATGCTAACTTCAGGATAACCCCAAAATACATCTCCAGAGGAAAAGCAAGGAAACCAACCCAAACCAACCACACTCAAACCATCTAAGAAAAGAAAGAGAAGAACAGAACAAAGACACAAGCTGAAACAACACACAGGAGACAAATTACAAAATGACACCAGTTACATATTAATCACCCTAAACATTATTTTATTAGAGGACTTTCACCTCCATTGTTAAGTTTATCTTACGCATTTATTTTTTTTTGGTGCTATTTTGATTTTTTAACTTTTTTGGCATATGGGAATGTTACTGATGTTTATGTGTTGATTTGATATCCTGTCACTTTGTTCTATTCATCTGTTATTTCTAGAAGTTTATCGGTGGTATCTCAAGGGTCATCTAGGTATATAACATGCCATCTGCAAGTAATGAGTTTTATTTCGTCTCTGAAAAAAAATTCCGTTTTCAAAAAAGCAAATTCTGCAATATGTGATAACATGAATGAACCTTGAGGGCATCATGCCAAGTAACTTAGCTAATCAGAGGAAGACAACCACTCCACTTAAACAGTCAAACTCAGAAGCAAAGAGTAGAATGGTTGCTAGGGGCTGGGGGAGGAGTAATAGGGAACAGCTGAGGGGGCTATGAAGTCAGTTAAAAGGCCTGCCCTGGTAGAGCAGTGGTTAGTTCAATTGCCTCCTGAGGGGGAACAACCAGTGTGAACATCTAAATAAAGTTTCAGTTAAACAAGATGAAAAAGTTCAATTTGCTGTTACTACATTGTGCCTAATGTTAACAATATTGTTCACTTAAATTTAGAGGGTTTATCTCAAGGGTTGTTTTGTTTTGTTTTTAAAGGCAAAGTACAGGAATGAAGGTAAGCAGACAGGCAGGCAGGCAGGCAGGCAGGCAGGCAGAGAGAAGCAGTTATTCATCTTGCTTGTCACCCACCACCACTAAACTGAGACACAAGCCCAGGTCTTTGGGATGTGGACTGGGCCAGCTGAAGACAGCTGACAAAACCGCTACTTCATCAGGGCACACCTATGTATTCTTTGCAACAATAAAACAATTTTAAATCCTAGAATCACAATGTTTCAAATTAGAACTTTACTTTGTAAAGTATATGCAGTACTTGAAATAGAAGGAATAATCCCTAATCTTCATAACAGTAATAATAGTACAACTGCTGCCTGGTAACTTTTATTTCCCCTCCACTGTTTGGCCCCAGGTCTTGAACCCAGGCCTTAGGCTTTACCTGGTCTGCATCTTAGTGGCTGAGTCACATAGGTGTGCCTGAGTAATTAGAATTAGTGGAAGGCAGATTTCAAAGTCAAACAAATCTGAATTCAATTAAAACGTGACTCAAAATTTTTGTCAGCTTGAGGAAATTACCTTTGTGCCCCTTTCATCTATGCAGCAAAGAACATGTTTCACAGGATGATGATGCACACTTAAGCAAAATGACATGTAAATATCTAAAGCAGTTCCTGGAAAGTACTCAGAAATATTACCATGAAAATTCCAGTTTTAACTCTGGTATAGGATGAGTTCAAAACTTAACTGTTCTCCATAGATAAACCAAGCTTTTTATTCCCTTCCATAAACTGATTCTTTCAAAAAGAAAAATGTGAAGGAAGGCATTAAGGTCGGCAGGCAGGCAGAAGAGGAGGAAAAAGCAATAATTTTACTTAGTTGTTAATCCTATTTCCCATGCCCCATCCTCTTCCTTGGGATGTAAATGGACTAAGCCAGATGAATTTAACCATTAAGTCATGTCCGTAACTCATTTCTAACTTGTTAAATTCAACAAAATAGATACCATCTATCCCCCGGTACAGTGGTTATTACCAGGATTAATTGAAATGTGTATCAAGTGCTTAGGATCTGACAATAGCTGACAGATATAATGAAGTTTTAGATAGCAACACCTGGAGATGGACAGCCTATATTCGAGTCCTGGCTTTGTCACTTCCTACTTAATGACCTTGGTTATTACGTAACCCTTCACCCAGTGCCTTGATTTCCTCATCTGCAAGTTTAGATAGACCCTAGCTCATACGACTGTTGAAAGTTCATGTAAGCAGCTAGAATCCATACACAAAGAACTGCAGTATAAGCTTTGTTACATATTAAGTTAGAATGCTGCTACTTTACTTTCTTAAAAACTAAATATAAATTAATGGCTCTGTACCAACATTGATTATCTATGTATTAAAGCTAAAACCACCTTAAGTTTATAAATAAAGATTAACAAATCGTTTATATATTTTTATTTGGAAATGTTTTTATCAGTACAGTGAAACTACATTTTAGCAACACAATGTCATTAGTTGGCTATCATTAGTTTATTATAAAAGACATGGAAATTATTTACATGATGAAAGACTTCACTTCAGTGGAAGAGGCTTCATTTGATCCCATTTCAATTTCAGTCTACATACTTTCCAAGAATGTCACCATCTCTAAATAAGAAATAATCCTGAAAACAGAGAAATCACTGGTTAAAAAAAAACGAATAACAAATACTTATATTCTTTTCAAAATTAAGTTTAAATACCTTGTCATCTAGAACTACTTTGGTGCCTCCATATTCTGGGAGAAGAACTTTATCTCCAACTTTCACACTAACTGGTTGAATCTCTCCACCCTTAAGGAAAAAAAAAGGTTTATTAGCAGACATCTAGTTCACCAATTATTTACACTAACTTTTATTAATCAAACATGTTCGCTTCATGTTAAAAAGAAAGACTTTGTGGCCAAGTGAGAGAATTTAGACTCCAAATACAGTTCTTCACTCAAAACTACTCTATAGTTAACTCTGAAATAATGCACACACAGTAGCTTGAATTAAAATCTTATTTCCATGTAAAAAGTTAATTCCATGTAAATGTTCAAGGGGTTATACTGGGAAAGCTTACATTAACTAATCTAACTTTCTAAATGTTAAATATTAACCACCTAACGGCTATGTGAAATTACTTTAAAAACCATATATACAATATTTCACATAGTTTACCATACAATTCTGAATGTGGAACATAAACTTCTTTTATAATTCAGTTCCTCCAAAGTTTTGGGGAGGAACTGAAGCAGAGTGCTCATTCTACAATAGTCTTCCGATTCCTAACTCCAGGATACCTCCTTGCTAGAACTTTCTTTCTCAGAGATAACTAGAACAATGCAATTAATGTACCAACCCAGAGGGCATTTATCATGTATTCTTGGCTGGCAAGTTAACTAGAAAATGGCTGAAAGAACAGTCCAACCAGTCCCTTTCATAAACTAAGGCCAAAGGTGTGGTTAAAGGATTAAGGAAATTTCAATACTTTAGAGATTAAACCAAGACCTCAATTTTACCGTTAAACATGATTTTTCCCTTTATAAAAAAATTTTAAATGTGAATAAAACGCCGATCGTATTAGGCTACCAGGCTGTCATTGATCTTAATACTCTAGATCTCGCGTGATATAAAATAAGCAATTTTATTTTACGATCATTTTCATTAAGGAGGCAGCTTAAACACAAAGTAGGAAATCATCTTGGAAGAGTTATTTAATAATACTATCAGTAGTTTAATAATCTATACAGTTTCCCCTTTCACTTCGCTTAAAAAGTTCCATTATAAACCTCAATTACCTTTCCTTTTGAGCCCGATCCAACAGCTACTACTGTTGCTTGCAATACTTTTCCTTGAGATTTTTCTGGAAGCATAATGCCTCCTTTGGTTACAGTTTCGGCTGCACTCCTTTCAACTAATACTCGATCAAAGAGGGGAAGAAACTTTCTAAATGCCTGTCCAGCCTGTGGGGAGAGAAATGATAGATTTGAAGCAAAAATAATTCTTATAGTCTAAACAAGCCAATACTACCGTTACCGTCAAAATACCTCAAGTGGCTTTCAACTATAACATTAAAACTCAAGAGTTATGTTAGGAAACCCATTTGAATGTTCTGCTCTATATTCCAGGTTTAATTTCCTGTTCCCTAGGCGTGTGAAGGGGTAGCTGCTGCCCCTTCGGTCAGCAAACAGATTAGCTCTAAGGACAACCTTAGTTTATTCCAAGGTCAAATATTTTCTTAGGTTTTTCTGTAAATTTTCAGTAAACGTTCACTTCAATCCCTCCTCCTTGAGCCATGGTTTCAAGACACTGCAACCCACAACGGCCCTGCAGGAGCGGTTCAACCTGCCCCCTGGCCCACAATCCGGCGCACACGCGTGTGCAAAGAGCCCTTGCAACAAGACAGGGTCAGCGGAGCCTCGCTCTCCAGGGTTCGGGCGGACAGCGGCCACTAAGTGCTCTCTTGCTAAGCCCTAAAAGAACCATCCTGGCTTCTCAAGCGCTGCAGCCCGACCCAGGTCCGCCGGCCTCCAGCCACGCGGTACTCACCATGACTCCCGACGCTGCAGCTCCTACTCTGATCTAGTGCGGGTACGGAAAGGAGACCCGCAGTCCGGCCCTCCAGACACGTGAACGTGGGACCAGACTGCTCAGCGCGCAGGCGCGATCGCCCCCCGCCCCCCGCCCGTGCCCAGAGAGAGGGCGGTCGCACGAGCGCGCGCCGCGATTCGTTCCGAGGGTTGTGCGTGGGCCACTGACGCGGGGAGCGGGAGGAGGAAGAAAAGAGGAGCTCTTTCTAGGCTTTTCTAGGCCGCCTGCCGAGGTGAAAGTACTTTCCCATCGTACCCCCTCCGGAAATGACGAAACTTGACCCTTGACCCTCAGAAAGCGCGGCGCTTCCCGGAAAGTTCTGGAACAGAACGCAGCCCGGGAACTAGCCTAAGCCGGCTGCAGAGGCCTGAGCCCGCTGGCTTGGCCCTGCGCGGGTAGGGTGGGGCGGGGCTGGCGCGCGGCGCGAGCAGATTGCCGGGCTGACGGGAAGCGGGTGGGAGGTGCCCGCGCACGCAGTGCCACGGGGTGGGGGAAAGGGGCGGAGGGAGGGGACACGGGCTCATTGCGGTGTGCGCCCTGCACTCTGTCCCTCACTTGCAGCCGACGGCCTATCTCGCCGCCCGCACGCCTTGCCGCCGCCCCGCAGGTACGCGGCCGCCCCGAGGCGCCTCACGCAGACACCTCGAACCCCGCAGCCGGCCCTCTCTAGCTGGGGTCCTGTCCGAGTCGGGCTTCCCAGCGCGTCTGCAGGCCCGGCCTCGCTGAACCAGGCCTGGCCGGTCCATGCGGGAGCCCCTCACGTGCGGCGTGATTGCTGGCCTGGGCAGGGCGGGGAGGGAGGGCTTTCCCAGGAATGTGTGTGGGATCGGAGAAGGGGGAGTGTGTTCACTTCGCCCTAAGGTGCAACCCTCCTCTGGGCCAAACGGGGTGCTGGAGAGGGTGGTCGCAGCGCTATGAGAACCAACTGGCACCGCAGACGCTAGGGGTACGACAACTCCACCCTTGACCTTGCTTGGGGCGTCCTGTTGGAAAGACACATGGGGCCGCGCCGAGTGGGCCGGGCGGTCACCCCCGCCTGCGGGGCCTCCTGGCTACTCTGATACTGTAACCCTGAGTGGTTACATGAAGACATGAGGATTTTTTGCCCCGTCAGTAATATTTCCACGTTGGTGATCACCGGAGCATATAACTCGTCCCTTTCCTGCAGATTTGGTTTTTTAGGGGGCACTTTCAGAGTGGCCATTTTAGCGGTGAAAAATTAACTCGCTTTTTAGCGATTGGGGTAAGTGGCCATGCGGAAGAAGCTAGAAGTGCTGGTGCTGTTGGTAAGGCATCGTGGGCGTCTTTCAGGTTTGCGCTAGTAGCTGGCCTGAAGCTCTGGCGCGTTTCCTCTTTCTGGTGTAGTGGCTGGTGGGGGTCAGCCCACCTCTCATTTAGTACAGCATTTTATGTGCCACAGTTGTCATATTCGTGCTGTAACGCACCACGAGTAGTACTAGTACTGATATATTCGTCATCGCCTTGTTTTTTTCTCCAGAAATGCTTCGATTACCCGCAGTCCTTCGCCAGATTAGGCCAGTGTCGAGGGCACTGGCTCCTCAACTCACTCGGGCGTATGCTAAAGATGTAAAATTTGGTGCAGATGCCCGAGCCTTAATGCTTCAAGGTGTAGACCTTTTAGCCGATGCAGTAGCAGTTACTATGGGGCCAAAGGTAACGGTATTCTTATTTTGTTGTAATTTGTGGTATTAATTAACAATTAATTGTCAGTACCTAAGGTATACTTTTCTGAGAGAATCCAATTTGCACATAAATTGCAATTTTTTTTATTGCTTGTTTAGATATAATGTCTCGTGTCAGATTTGTGAAACTTTATGCAATGTGTGTTGTAATAGAATGGTAACTCGATCAAGGTGGATTCTTAAGCTCCGAGTAGAATTTAATATTGTTTGCTGCTCAAGTTAAATTTTGGATCCTTTCCGAGTAGTTACTAATACTAAGCATAAAGGGAGGAATGTACTTCTCTCATAAGTCCAGTGCCCTGTGAAGAGATTGGCGAGTGAGGGGTAATAATTTGAGGTGATGTGCAGTGTTGTTTCATTTCAGGTTGAATCTAAGGGATCCAAACTATAAAATGAGGTATTTACATACCTTAAAGTAACAGCTTTGGTTCAAATCCAAAAGCTGCCCATGCTAGATACCACATGTTTGAGATTCACTATTGAACAACCTAGGAAGAGCACACTGCATTTGTTTAGCTGTTAATATTTTAGTAAGTAAGTTTAAAATTAAGTTTTCACATTACTTTCAATGAGATCAGGCACTAGACAAAATATAAGTATAGATGATGTGAAAAATAATTTAGAATTTTATTATTATCTGCCAAGTTGACCTTGGTTTATTTTGTATTCTTGTTTTTCTAAGATGATGTATTTTAGTCCCCAGGAATTTTACCTCCCATAAAACCTCATCCAAAGGTAATAGAGGTCATTTTATCTCCAAGCTAAGAACACCGATGAACTTGCCCTTCAGATTCATGCTGTGAGATCTGATAAAAAGGACAACTTATGTTCAGGCTTAAACCAATTGCCTTATTAGGAAGACTGCTCATTCTGTTTTACTCTAACTGGTGTTACCTCTCACTTTATTTTCTCATAGGGAAGAACAGTGATTATTGAACAGAGTTGGGGAAGTCCCAAAGTAACAAAAGATGGTGTGACCGTTGCAAAGTCCATTGACTTAAAAGATAAATACAAAAATATTGGCGCCAAACTGGTTCAAGATGTTGCCAATAACACAAACGAAGAGGCTGGGGACGGCACCACTACTGCAACTGTACTGGCACGCTCTATTGCCAAGGAAGGTTTCGAGAAGATTAGCAAAGGTGCCAATCCAGTGGAAATCAGGAGAGGTAGGACTGTGTTGGCACTACAGTATTCTGTACTCATCTCAGAAAGTTGATTCTTTTTCCCTTATCCTTAAAAACATTACACTAAGTTTGTCTTCAGCATACATGATTAAATACTCAGCATAGCTTCATGTTGATAACAGACTCTGCCATTGTCATTTATTAGCTCTGTACTAAAATTTGGTTTTCCTATCTTGAAAATGGAATTTTTAAATATAGATAGGTAGATAAGTGTAGGGTGTAGTCTCTAGACTAGGAGACATGAGAGTAAAAAGGGATGCTGTTAACAATTGTGTCCCATTTGGCATCCCCAGCATCCCAGATTCATTTCAGTGTTTGAGGTCCAAAGGAATTCATTGCAATGAAAGTAGTTTGACTGTAAATCATGAGTAAATAATGAGGTTGAAAAGAAAGTCATTGTTAACACCTTTGGCTTCTTTTTGTTAAAGTAACATTTTTTCAAAATGAAGGTTGCAGGGAGAACTAGCACTATTCTCATTTTTGAGCAAATGGGGGGGTCTCATAAATCCATAATGTGCTGTGGAGGTTAAGGCAGAAATCAGTTGTATATAATTATACATATTAATGAGGAAATTTAAGGTAATTAAAACTTGTGTGAGAATAGCCACAAAAAATTCCTTATCATTGAGAATTAAACCTCTTGTCGAAAGTAAGGTACTGTATAATCCCTTTTCTTCCTTTTTTTTTTTTTTTTAAAGAGGAAAGGTATAGGTAGGAATGAAGTTGAATAGGTAAACAGGAAAGAAGAAAGAGAGGAAGAAGAGCTTTATTTTTTTCATTTAGTGGTTCACATTTCTTCACCCTGGGCCTGGGTCTTGAACCCTGAACCTTGAGGTGTTTGTGGGACTGCTCTAAATGTACTAGATCGCTAGGCCATCTGGGTGTACCCCCTTTTGTTCCTTTTTTGTGTCATTCATTGAGGGGAGAAATGTTGGCTACCCTACATTAGATTGGGAATGACAGAATTTGAAGTTCTTGAAATTGTGTGTTGTCAATTTTTTTTCATACTCTGTTTCAAAGTAAGTTTAGCAGTATATGCTATCCACCTCCATATGTAGAAAAAAAGTTATTGTTATTGAGGAATTGCAACAGTTAATATGAATTAAGATTTTGGACAGGGAGCTATGAGGAATAAGCATTGTAACACTTATTCTTAAACCAGGTGTGATGTTAGCTGTTGATGCTGTAATTGCTGAACTTAAGAAGCAATCAAAACCTGTAACAACGCCTGAAGAAATTGCTCAGGTAAGGATTTTTTATATATTATGATAGTTTTAAACATTTTTTTAGTAACATGATTTTATTCCACAGTCAAACAACTATTGGAATACTACTACCCAGTCACCATTAGGAGCATTTTCCTTACTGGTTAAACATTTGAAAATAATGGGTTGTCATTTTAGCTCTACATGACTGAGTAAAACTCATTTGTTGGTATGAGAAATTTTTTCAGCTGTTGTCAAAAGGTGCTTAATTTGTAATATGTAATATTGCTATGTTTTTAAAGGGGAGAGATATGGGATCAGCCCCCGCCCACCCCCCCTTTTTTTTTTTTTTAAAGGAAAGGTATAGGCAGGAATGAAAGCAAGTAAGACAGGTAGGCAGGAGGAGAGAGGTAGAGGAAGCACTTTATTTTATCAGTTGTTCCTCATTGGTTGTTTCCCAGGCCATGGGTCTTAAATAAACTCAATTTGGAAGTTACTAGGAAAACGGAGGGGATTTGATTAAGGACACTAGCTTTACCTTTTAATTTTGAAGAGTAACTTGGTTGTTTCAGGTTGCTACAATTTCTGCAAATGGAGACAAAGAAATTGGCAACATCATTTCTGATGCAATGAAAAAAGTTGGAAGAAAGGGCGTCATCACTGTAAAGGCAAGTGTATTTTTTTTTTAGCTTGGCACTACCAAGTCAGAATTATAAAGCTTAGCAGTATAAATTAACATTCAAGGACTATAAAGATAAATCAACTGTATAACATTTGTGGAAATACATAGGGAAAACAGTATTGGCGGGGGTGGGTATGACACTAGAGGGTTTAGGATGGCTGTTTCAGCATAGGCAAAAGTTCAGAGATGTGAAAATAGGATCCTCCAGAAAATCTCTTTACCCCTACCAGTCCTCGGTTACCATGCCTTCAACCATGTTTTTACATCTGATCTCTTTTTTAAGGCTGGTGTGTTTTTAATGAAAGCTTGAAATGAGATGTCTGATGATCAAAACTGAGTTTTTGAAATATAAAAATTCCTTGTGTGTCAAAACATATATTCTGTTTAATTCCTTTGTGTGTAATCAGTATCTATAGAATGGAATGCTTTCCTGTGTTTGTGATGAATTATTAGCCTTGCCTCCTGGATCCCCCTGCCTTACCCCCCAAACCTGTATCCTTGCTATGTATTTTGACTACACCTGGTGGCCTTATCCATTAAGCCACCAAGACACACCAGCCTTGATATTAGGAATGAATTTATCTTAAATGATACTGTCTTCTAGCTATAAAAGTGAATTCAAATACTAATTTTTGAAGTTTTTGTACAAGTGAAGTTGTATGCTGTAGGAGTTGCATACGCCTAGATCCCTTCTCTATAGTTATATATTTTATGTTTTTAAATGAAATTCATACGAGTTTGTTTTTCCATAGGATGGGAAAACACTGAATGATGAATTAGAAATTATTGAAGGGATGAAGTTCGATCGAGGTTATATTTCTCCGTATTTTATTAATACATCAAAAGGTAAGAACAAATCAGAAAATGATTTTTAATATGGTTTGCCTAAATATCATACTAGGCATTAGTTGGTTTTGTACTCTAATAAGATAAATTCGTTCTGAAAGCTAAGGAATATGAGAAAGGAAAGGAAAAACATCTACTCATCAGTCACTTGTAAAGTGTACTGTAATTGGTTTATAAATTTTTTATTAAAATAAATTGGAGTGCACATTTCATTGACCTGCTTTCGTTTGGAAATGTGAGCAGTGTTATTTCTTGTGTGCTATATAAACAGTTGAAGGTTAATTAGCAGTATAACTAAATAGTAATGCTGCCAGTCTCCTTCAGACAAACAGTTTGTAGTCTTTTTTTCAGGATATTGTTAATGACCTAAAACTGATTTGAATATTTTATTTTGTTGCAGGTCAGAAATGTGAATTCCAAGATGCTTATGTTCTAATGAGTGAAAAGAAAATTTCTAGTGTCCAGTCCATTGTACCCGCTCTTGAAATTGCCAATGCTCACCGTAAGCCCTTGGTCATAATTGCTGAAGATGTTGATGGAGAAGCTCTAAGCACACTCGTTTTGAATAGGTAATAGACAGTGGTATTGGTTTTTCATTCTGGGTGAAAGGCAATTGTTGGTATTGATCTTTGAATCTCCTTTATATGCCTCCATAGCAAACATGTGTTGTGCTTTTATCTATAGTTATTGATATATGTAATACAGATGGACTGCATGAATGGGGATCCAAAGTACTTGATCTATGTTTTTTGATAAATATTAATGCTGTAAACAGAATGCTTGCATTATTAAAATACATATTCTTCCTAACTTTGAATTATGTCAAAAATGAGGTCTTCCGGTTTTATTATGATAGAAAAACACAAGTAAAATAGCAGATATGTATTAGAGATTGCATACATTGACTTGACCCAGAAATTCTGAATGTACTTATTCTGGAATGTTCATTAGTTGGAGTTGTTACCCAAAGCCCAAGAGAGTGGGATTTAAACCAAATTTTAAGAAATTGGTAATACATAGTTTTGATTGGGCCATTTTACTGGTAGCTATAAACTTGGATGTTTAAATTTTATGGTATATCATTCAGAACTCATCCCTCAATTTTTATTTGGCTTGGCAAATAATTTTATTTGGCTTTAACTTAAAACGTGTGTTTTGATTTTTACAAACTGGTAGCAAATGAACTTTTTATAATTCCAGAATACACCAAATCTGTTGGGAAGTTTGTATATATCAAGTGTTCATTATCTGATAAATTGCAGGTGAACTTAATGCTATTTACCAGCTATATTTACAAAGAACTAAATTAAAACACTCCTCACTAAAACTATTTAATAGCAACTTAAATCTAATACTAACTGAAACCGATAAGGTAGGGATAAATGCTTTAGTTGATTTTTCACAGTCTACAAAATAGTTACTTTTTTTTGCTTTTTTCTTTTGCTTACATTAACATTTTTGCTGCCAGATCAGGTTGTTCAGTTGGAGTGCAGGGTCATGGTTTATTAAGAAGGAAATCAGGTTAATAGCAATTATGGAATAATGAACACTTATCTTATTACCAACTTTGATCAGAAGTTGCTAAGAAGTAACGAAGTAATGAAAAGTGTGGTTTCTTAAGTATTATCATACTGGGCAGAACTTGAGACAGACAAGACAGGCTTTTTATTCATTTTAAATCTTATATCTATTTTTAATAGGCTAAAAGTTGGCCTTCAGGTTGTAGCAGTCAAAGCTCCAGGTTTTGGTGACAATAGAAAGAACCAGCTCAAAGACATGGCTATTGCAACTGGTGGTGCGGTAAGTAAAATAAATATGCTGTTGCTTCACTGAATGTTGTTTCTGTTTCTGCATCTGAAATTTATAGTTAGAGTTTACATTTTCCACAGCAGATAATGCCATCTGAAATGTAGGCTTAATCTGTTTTTTTTTGGATGTGTGGGATGTTGAGGTTGGATTATATGATACTAAGGTTTGATGAACCTGCTTTCAGTTTTGAAAGAAAGATGTTACAGAAGAGTAAGACTTGAGTGTTTAGACCTAGGGTATACGTCCACCAAAATTGTCACTTTGGATGAGTTCAAATTTACACTTTTCTCAAACAGCTTATACTGAGGACAAGTGAGAAGTTTGGAAATGCAATTAAAGACTGTTCAGATTTTATCTGGACGAGCAATGGGCTTAACTCACATTTCGGAGAAATAAAATGTTTTTCTTATCCAAACACTGGTGTGATGTATTGTTAATAAATAGGGTATAATGAAAAAAACTAACATGTAATTGGCTTGTTTTAAAATGTTTTTATAGGTGTTTGGAGAAGAAGGATTGACTCTAAATCTTGAAGATGTTCAGGCTCATGACTTAGGAAAAGTTGGAGAGGTCATTGTGACCAAAGATGATGCCATGCTCTTGAAGGGAAAAGGTGACAAGGCTCAAATTGAAAAACGTATTCAAGAAATCATTGAACAGTTGGATATCACAACTAGTGAATATGAAAAGGAAAAACTGAATGAACGTCTGGCAAAACTCTCAGATGGAGTAGCTGTGCTGAAGGTACAATTCATATTGTTGTAAATAGCTTCTTACGTTTTGATCCCAGAGTGATTTTGTTTCTGTAGTAGTAGTATTCCCAAATTCTGCCATGTAACCAAATTGGGAAATTGACTTCCTCATGGAGATGTTTGTTATCCTTACTGAAATATTCCCTCCTTCAAACCAGAATTGAACTTGTAGCAGGGCAGTCGCTGTGAATAACGGTGTTTTGTTCATGATTAGTCTGCAGATTGATTAAGTCAACTGGGTGCTCTTTAATGTCTCTTGACAGTCAGCATCTTGAATGAGAGAAGACAAACTGACTGGAATTCTCTTAATCTTTAGGTTGGGGGCACAAGTGATGTTGAAGTGAATGAAAAGAAAGACAGAGTTACAGATGCCCTCAATGCTACACGAGCTGCTGTTGAAGAAGGCATTGTTCTGGGAGGTGGCTGTGCTCTGCTTCGGTGTATTCCAGCCTTGGACTCAATCACTCCAGCTAATGAAGATCAAAAAATTGGTATTTCATTTTTAAGAGTAACTTTAAAAATGAGTATTAGCCACATGAGTTTTCTGTTAGAAGTTAACAAAGCAATTTCCAAATTAGAACAAAAGTAGAAACAATGCTGATGTCAGAGATGTCAGATGATTTCAGGGTGAATAATTTGACCTGTGGTCATTTCCCAATTGGAGTTTTCCTGTATTGGTTCTCACAATAGACTTGTGGAGTAATATTTACAAAAGAATGAACTAAAGCTAATCTGCCAAACTTTGTTTTCTTTCTAGGTATAGAAATTATTAAAAGAACTCTAAAAATCCCTGCAATGACTATTGCCAAGAACGCAGGTGTTGAAGGATCATTGATAGTTGAGAAAATCATGCAAAGTTCCTCAGAAGTTGGTTATGATGCTATGGTTGGAGATTTTGTGAATATGGTGGAAAAGGGAATCATAGATCCTACTAAGGTAAATATAGTTGGTTACTTCTTTCAAGAATTCTTCATTGAGTCTTGCTCCCTCTTTACTAAGGAAAAAGTAAAAATGTTTTATGAAACTTTTTTCTAGGTTGTAAGAACTGCTTTATTGGATGCTGCTGGAGTGGCCTCTCTGTTAACCACAGCAGAAGTTGTAGTTACAGAAATTCCTAAAGAAGAGAAGGACCCTGCAATGGGCGGAATGGGTGGAATGGGAGGTGGCATGGGAGGTGGCATGTTCTAATTCCTAGAATAGTGCTTTACCGTTATTAATGAACTGTGAGAGGATGCTCAAGGCAGTGTTCCTCATCCATAACTTCAGACAAGTCAGTTAAAGGAAATGATTGAAGAAAAGGCTGGCAGATGTTTAAGAAAATCACTATACAACCATCAGTTACTAGTTTCAGTTGACACATTAAAATGGTTTCCTGCTGTCATTGCCCATGCCTACAGATAATTTATTTTGTATTTTTGAATAAAAAGACGTTTGTACATTCCTGATGACTGAGTACAAGAGCCATGTACCAGTGTACTGCTTTCAACTTAAATCACTGAGGGATTTTTACTACCATTCTGTTAAAATCAGGGTTTTAGTGCTTGCCATCACCAGATGAGAAGTTCAGAAGCAGCCTTTCTGTGGAGAGTAAGAGTAATTGTGTACAAAGCAAAGAAATATCCAATTATGTGACAACCTTTGTGTAATAAAAATTTGTTTAAAGTTAATTGGTGTTAGCCTTTCCATAATCTAAAAGAGAAATGAAAGCTAATTGAAGAGAAGAAGAGTCTGGCACAGAAGTATAACGCATTATTCCCTTAAATGTTCGCATTTCTCTCTGCAGCAATTATATTTACAGTGATAGTGATAGAAAATTTTTGAAAGTATAAATATGACTGAAATCTTTGGAAGCCATATTGTATGTATTGAGGCCTAGCTCTAAAAGTGCAGCTTGTCTTTATTTTTTAAGAAAAAGATGAAGGCAGTAGTAGGCGAGCAGGCAGGAAGGAATAGAGGAAGAAGCACTTTATTTTTCAGTTTAGTTGTTTGCACAGGTAGTTTTCCCTCGGCTGGGACTCAAAACCAGGGGTATGTGCCTTTGCATCCTTCAGAGGCAATTAAACTAACTGCTGCTCTACCAGGGTACACTAACTTGTTACGTCTTCTGGTTTTTGCCCCAAAGCCTCAGTATAACAGATAAACTGAATTCCTACTAGGTACCTTATGAATTGGGTGGACTATGGAGAGAGATTATACTATGTACTTTATGGAAGCATGATGGCTTTTAAAACAATAGGCAAGGTGTAACATTTTTAGATACACTGCCTTGTGTAATAACAATATCAACATTTTAACCAGTGCCTAGGACCTACCTTGGAGCTATAGGATCTGGATCTACTCTGCTCTAGGTAGGGAGGAACTAGTCTATTCCTCAATTTTGCCCTGAGGATGCTGCTTAAAGATCTGTTACAAGCTTAGCATGGAGGCAAGTGTTACTACTGTCTTTATCTTAGGTTATATGCTATGTGATTTATAATGTCCTATATATAGATAGAGGTAGTATCAGAATTGAGTTAAATTGTAGAATGCCCAGTCAGGGGTATTGGTGATGAATAGGGAAGCCTCTCCTCCAGAATTTGGTAATCAGTACCCCACCCCCACCCCAAATGGTGTAATAATGGGAAAAGTAAAATACATCGCAAATCAAAAGCCAGTCACTTGGGCATTCCCTGGTGACTTTAGCAGCTATCTGCTGCCTCTGGGTAAGTGTAGTCCACTTACATCCTGAAGACCTGAGTTAACATCCAGGACTGGGGAAAATAACCATGATGAACAACTGAAAAAGTATTCCTTCTTCCTGCCTGCACCTTATTTTTAAAAATATACTTTAATCCTGTACCTAGAATGCCTTTGTTCATTTAGTTGGTTTAGAAGCCATGAAAATAGAACTGAATAAAGGCTCACCCCCACCCATACCCCAGGAAAAGGGCAGGCAGGAAGAGGAGGATGAGGAACTATTTGGTTGTACCCCACCCCATCCCCCAGATGCAAGCCCAAGTCCTTGGAATGTTTTTGACTTGTGCTGGCTGGAGGGCGTATGGAAGGCACCAGGGTATGCCATAAAAGGTGAACCCTAATTAGTTGTAGCTATAAAAGTAACAAAAAGCAAACAACACTATTGTATCAAGAGTTGGAGAAAAAAGTTACAGGGCTTATATGTAAGGGATTTGGAAGGAAGCACTCAATGATTGTGTCCTATTTCCATCTCCACCACTTTTGGGTCCTTGGGTCTGTGCTCCAGCTGCAAGCTTAGCAGCAGAGCCACCAGGGTATGCCTAAGGAAACGATAAGAAATGAGAAGACTTGGACTTTTGAAGTGTGGGGTGTTTTTATTTTGTTTTTGTTTTTTTTCTCTCTAGAGGAAAAGTACAGGCAGGAATGGGAGCAGAGGTATATAGGCAAGCAAAAAGAAACATTGATTTTGTTACTCTCCCTTGGGATGTATGTGGACTGTGCTGGCTGAAAGTGGCTGACCAAACTGCTACTCCACCAGGGTTTGTCAGAAGTTTGGACTTTTTTAAAAAGACTGCCAGTTGCTAATTAGATCCAAGAGAAAGGTTAGCCTAGAGAGATTACTGATGCGTGCTAAACACTGGACTAAGTACTTGCATTATTTTAACCCTCAAGAACAATCTTGGGATAGTTAGGGTTAGGGTTACTTAATAAAACTGTACACTACAGTGATGTAAACTGAGGTCCTGAAAGCTAAAATCACTAACATGAAATCTCAGGAGTTAAGTGGTAGACACCAGATTTGATCAGTTTGGTCAAAGAGCTTAAAAATTCAAAGGACAATCCTGGAATAAACCCCTAAATCAGGAGCAATGCAACTCTGAAAAACTGCAGACAGAAATCAATGCATTGCGAAATTCCTTTTTCCCTTTTTTGAATAACTACATAAGGTGATTGCACTTTTGGAGAGATACTAGAGAGAAGCCGGAGTATCAAAGATCAAGATGGTTCTTTGAAATATTTGGTCAAGATTAATGAGGTCAGTGGTGGTAGATAAGGGAAGGTATGGCGGCTATGAAATATGCTAGACCGCTTGCGGGAATCCTTTGGGAGAAACCCTATTTTTAAAAATGTCCATGCCTCAACCACATGTTGGACTGGAAAATAGAAAAATATTGCCAGGTGGTCTGGAACTTCCTTGCTGTGAAAATAACATTTATTTGAATAGTACAGGCTCAGAAGTCCTTTTAAAGACAAAATTTGCAGGAATGTACTATGAATAAGCCCGAAAGAAAAGGGGAAAAAAATGGTACAAAGGGACACAAGCATTGATCTAATATTTAGCCCTAACAGTGGAGGTGAACTTTTTAAAATGTAACTGGTCTGTTTGGAGAAATGATAGTGGAATCACCAAGGGGAAAGGAATGGCACTGTAAAGTCAGATGCTGGCATTTCAGGAAGAGTTAAGCAAATGTAATATTTCTACAGCTACCCAGGTAGCCTCAGCTAAACTTAAGTCTTCGAGAATCTAAAACTCCAGCAGGGTTTGGGGCACATGGTAGGAGTATGTATCTTCCTGGTCCTCAAAAACAGCTCTAATCTGATGATTCTCAACTGCTGATGAAACAATATTATAAGAAATTTGGATTGCATGGCAGAACTTTGCGGCTAAGGTGCTGGCCATGTAAAACTCAGACTTGGATTTGAGATCCTGGGCTGGTAAAAAAAATGTGTGGTATCTGTCAACTTGAAAATTATTGTGGTACATCCTGGTGGAGTAGCTGTTAAGTTAATCACCTCCAAAGCACTGGAGACTACGTACACTGGGTTCGAGCCCCGGGTCCAGAGGAAGTAACCAGTGTGAACTGAAAAATTGAACTGCTGCTTCCTCCTCTGGGCCTTCCTACTTGTTTTCATTCCTGCCTGCACCTTTCCTTTAAAATATATATACTATTGTAAATTTAGTAAGTTTATATTACCTCTTTGACCCTGCCACCAAAAAATGACCTAATACTATCTGGAATAACTTATTGCTGACTGTCAGCAAGATACTTCTGACGACATCCAGAGTAGTTTTTTTTAAAAGGAGCCAACCTGAGGTGTTGGCGTTGTGTGTCATTATTTTGAATATTAATCATAAAACAATTAGAATAAGGTCAGTAGTTATGAATAGAAAATATTGTATGCGTACGCCTTTTTTTATAATACGCGAAAGTAAAGCACATTGTGTCCTCTAATACAAGTATAGATTATATTATTTCCATATGTATAAAACAGGATGAGTAAAATAAATTCAGTGAGAGCCAAATGAAACAGGAAATGAATCAAAAATAGGAATAAACTACACTGGTAGACTCATAATAACCAGGTTGAAGGAGAGTTCAGCAACTAACTAGCATTGGCTATGAATAACCAACTGAAAGAAGGTCCAAAAATGTGTTTCAGGATGATAAATTGTCCAAATTCCCAGTAATTGAAATGTGAAGCTAACTTCTGAGGAATGAACCATTTGAGCTGAACTTACTGAATGTCAATATACTATTGACATCAACATGTTTCTATTTATACCAACACATCAGGTACACATACCATAGTAAGAGCTAGGTACTGGAAAACCCAAAATTTGAGAGGAAGGAACATCTCTTACTTATTTAGTTGCTCATTTTTTTTTTTAACCCCAGCCTTGAGTCTTAATGCTGGTTCTTGTTATCCACACACCAGTATCTCAGCTCCATGAGCCACAGGGTACATCCTTGGTGGCAATCTTAATGAAGTATATATAGATGTTGAATTACAATGTGTACACCTGAAATCTACATGTTATAAATCAATGTCAATACAATATTTTTTTTAGAAAGAAAAGACCATTGATTCAAAGAGGAAGAAAAGAAACAAGAGTAACTTAAGACCTGAAGAATAACAAAAGGCGGCAGTTAGACTTAACTGGAGAGCTCTCTCTTGTAAATGTGCATTAGTTTGCACTTAAGAGACACTGAAACATCAAATGGGTGAAAAAGGAAATGAAAATTAAAGTTTAAAAGAAAATGATACTGACACACCCTGGTAAAGTAGCAATTAGGTCAGTTGCCTCCAAAGGAATGCAGGCCACATACCCTTGTGTTCAAGTCCTGGGCCTGGGATGTGGGGATTTGGGGGAGAAAGCAACAAATGCGAATAACTAAATAAAATGCTTCCTCCTTTCTCTTCCTGCCTGCCTACTCACCTTCATTCCTGCCTGCACCTTTCCTTTTAAAAAAAAAAAAAAAAAAAAAAAAAGCACTGAATACCAAAATATGAGGTCAGATATTCAAATTCTGGAGGAAACTTATTTTTTTAAAGGAAAGATTCAGGCAGGAATGAGGTGAATAGGCAGGCCAGAAGGGAGACAAGGAAGACATGTTTATTTAGTTGTTTGCTTGTTTGTTCCCCAACCCTAAGAAACAAAGATCCTTGGGATGTATGTGGACTACACCCTACTATAGACTTGTCCACCAGAAGGCCACCAAGGGACATCTTCTTTCCTTTAAAAAAATTTTTTTTTAAAGGTGTATAATTATATCCCAACTGCTTATGCTCTCCACAGATAACATTATATGTAGGTAGAAAGATAACTGTGTAAAGTTATAATGGTGCTCCATGATAGACTGCATGAGCACTTCACCACTGTATACCTAGTTTTTGACAGAAAGTAGGCTCCCAAAACAGATTTATTGAACAAATTAGTGCTTACATGCATAGGGAAGTAATTTTTGAGGTCCCTTGTTGATCTGAGGAAACATGATTGGAAGTGTTGTTGGGTACAAAGTAAAAGAAAAGGGGACCAATACTGATTAAAGAGAGAATTTCGCCCAGATCTATTTCTTTTCTTTTATTTTAAAGGAAAGGTTCTGGAGGAATGAAGGCAAGCAGGCAGGAAGACAGAGGAGGAAGAAGCATCTTTATTTTATTTTTATTTAGTTCATACTGTTGCTTCCTCCAGGGGCCCAAGACTTGAACCCAGGGGTATGTGTGGCTTGCTCCTTCAGAGGTGACTAACCTAACCACTACTCTCCATCAGGGCATGCCCAGATCTATTTCTGTGAAAGTATTATTAATGCTGTAATTAAAATTTAATCCATATTACACACACACTGAAATTACACAGGAAGATTTCAGTAACTAGAAGCACTGTACAAAAAATAAACAAATTAACTTTATTAAGTTACCACTTCGTCCTTACATTGATTTGTTTACAAAAATATCAGTTTGAAATACATTATTGAAAGTGAGTACACACAATAAATAGAAAATAAGGATGCAAGGTGCCAGCCAACTTATCTTCATCTGTTATTCACTGTTGTAGACAAAACTTGACAGTCAGCAATTTGAAAGAACAGTCAAAGTATCTGGAGAAGCCTATAAAGTACTACAAAAGTAGCTTAAAGCTGGACCACTTACCAAAAAAATATTCAGTATTTATTTGGGAGCTAACCTCACTATAACACTGAATTTCTACTATATCACTAAGAATTTAAAATTGAGAAATGTCAAGGGAACCTTCATTAACAGTATTTTTTAAGGCAAGTAGTCTTTAACTTTCAATATCTGATGATTGCTAAATATTCTAAGCTACAAGGAAGGCCCTATGACAATAAGTTATAAATAGTCTGAATTTAATAACTTAAACATGAAGTGGTTAGTATAATACATTTTGAATATTTCAACTAACCTCTTTCAGGTATAGGTGATAATTAAAAGGTTTAAATTTATAGTTTCGATTTCTGCTCAGAAAAGTGATGTTAGTATTCTAGCAAATAATGACATCCAATAATTGTAAATAGCCTTATATACATATTACTTTGAATTACACTTGATTGAATTCTATATACACATGGTTCAATATTCCAAGTGCAAATTTTCAATGGTTCAGGTTTTATAGTCAAAGCTGGGTTTAACAAATGCTTTCTGACTTCTGAAACCAAATGATGAAAGCACTTCCTAAAAGTCAATAAACTAAAGATACAAGTAGACCAGTTCTTTCTTCCCTTTAAGTATGATGAACTTCATGAAGCATTAATGCCCGAGGTATACTTGTTTCTGGACCATACAGCTTACATGCTCTTCTTTCAAAGGCAGCTACCATCTGCTTTACAACTTCATCGAAAAATAATGTGGCAAGCTGAGAATGTAGAAGTGAGCGAAATTCAAAAGAAATCTGTAGGAAAATGTTCACAATTATTTCACAAAGTTGTTTTTCTAAATCTATTCTTAGGGAAATGGTGTTCACCCTGTGAAATGGGCTACTTGGCTCAGAGAGCCATACAGGCACATGTACGTGAGGTTTAGCACCTTTCAGGAGAGGGCGTCTTAGTACTGCAATAAGCACAGCTGCAGGCACGATCAGTAAACAAAGCCAATGAATCTCACTGCAGGTAAAGCACCTGCTTTTATTAAGTAAAAGAAAACTGGAAAAAAGTTTTGCTGAATGTTTATCACTCTGGCTTATTAATGTGCCACCTTTAGATTTATTCTACACTCCAAAAGGAAACAGGAAGGGAAGTGATCTTTCTGAAGGGTATTCTTGTGAGGAGGGTATTCTTGTCAAGAGTAGGGTGCACACTTCAATCGTAAAGTAGAAAACGATTTAGAGATTTATTTATATCACCTACTGTTCAGGATACAATCTAATTGTTTTGAAAAATGTGTTTTCATCAAAATGTTGTTTAAAAAAAAAAAGAAAGAAAAGAAAAAGAGAATCCAAGCTTTGAGAAATAGTATTTTAAGGTCCAAAATATCCAAATTAAAAAAAACACTTAAATTTTTTATTTTGAAACAATTTCAGATTTATACAAAAGTTTCAAAAATATTACAAAGATTTGTTTGGTACTTCACCTAGATTCTTCTATTTTAATGTCTTAACCAGGAATAATCAGGGAATAAATACAACTGGATAATGCTATTATTATCTAATCTACACTGACCTTATTCAGATTTTCCCAACTGTCCACTAATTTTTTTTTTAATCCCTGGTCCTGGTCATGAACCCAGGTCCAAAGGCTTCATATAGGCTGTACCTTAGCTGCCTTAGCTACTGAGTCACAGGGGTGCGCCTTTCCACTAACTTTTTTAATGAAAGCAATTGAGCACTGAGAACAGCGTATATTAACTTAATCACAAGTATGGCTATTTCGTAAAATGTAATGTCTGAGTTGCAAATGCAGAAAGCAATTCATATATTATCTAGTGGTGAAAAAAAAGCCACAGTAGCTTTAAATTTTCCATAGCTAAAGAGATGTGAGCAAGAAAATTACCACAGTTTCTAGATTCTAAAGACAGATATTCCCCTTTTCATTTTATTTCTAAACTGTAGATCAAGGTACAGGTTTACTTGGTGTTTATAAACTAGTATTAAGCTGGAAATAAATTCAAAGCATGTTTATAAAGACTGAATATTCAAGGTTTTGAGAAATAAGAGGAAGGTTCATTAGTATCTCCTGTATAAAGACAGAGCAAAAAAAGTTATTCACTCCAGATTTTTAAAAAGGTGTTTTTCAGTAATCTATGAACATGATTATTAATTAGGGATGTGGGTTCTAATAAGTGGATACGTCCGTATTTATCAACATCACCGATATTTGGAACAAATCAAAGCCTTTATGAGAAACTTACTGAAAAATCCAAGGTACAAGTTCTTGGGTACCCAGGAAGACCTGGGCTAAAACGCCAAATAGTTTCCAAGTGATTAAAAAGCCTCCCATCAGTACAGGATGCCTAAATCAAAATGAAAATATAAACCATAGTAAAATATCACTTAGTATTGTCCAGAAAATACAACTGAAGTTTATTTTTTGAGAAGTATCTTTACAGGTCAGATCACAGATGAGAAAAACATTTCATTTTAAGTTTGAATTAAGAAATGACCACTTGCCAATGTAAGCCACATTCTTTACTCTGATCCTCAAGATTGCCAGTTGTTCTCTCTTCCCTACAGTCACCACTGTGCTACCTGAGTTCTCTCCAACAGCAAAACAGGGTGCTTTTCTGAAGTTTATTTCCCACTCTGCCACTTTTAAGTGATTCTGAACAAGTTAATTCCCTTAATTTGTAAAATATAATATCTATTTTATATCATTATTATGAGATGGCTAAAACATTTTTAAGTTACCTGGCACAGATCTCTAGTGGAATTTTAGAATTCTTTCCTACACAAAGCTTTTTCTCCTGGTGTGTCCTAGCAAATAAGACCACTGGACGTAGTCCACATATATCCTAAGGACCCAGGTTCAAGATCCAGGGCTGGGGAGACGACCAAGATGAACAACCAAACACAACAATAAATAAATGTTTCTTCCTCTTCTGGTCTTACCTGTCTGCCTACTTAGTTCTATTCCTGCCTATACATTTCCTTAAAATAAATAAATATATAGCTATATCTATATTTTTTCTTGTCAACTGCATTTAGTCTTTCCTTCATGCTATGTTCTCTATTTCTAAAAGTCCCTATGGCTCCAGTTTTCCTGAATGTTCTTGACCCATTGCTTTTTTTTTTGGTCAGGGCCAAGTTGGATTTATTTCAGGGACGCAAGCATGGTTACACCAAAGCAAGTCAATCAATGTCATATACCACAGGAGAAAGGCAATGATCCTAGGATCATTTTAATAACTGCAAGAAAAACATTTAAGAAGATTCAATACACACTTATGTTAAAAAACCCTCACCAAAATGGGAGCAGAAGGCTCATAATACATTAATATAATAACAAAAGCCATACGTGACAACCTCACAGCCAACATTATACCAATGGCAAACAACAGACAGTCTTTCCCTTATCTGGGTACCAGACAAAGAGGCCCACTCTCAACCACTACTATTCAACTGACATGGGGTTCCTGGCTACAGCAATATGGCAAGAAAAGGACATTCAAGGAATCCAAATTGGAAAAGTAGAAACAAAACTCTCATTATTTGGAGATGACCTGATATTATACATAGAAAATGCTAGACTAAACAACAAAAAAATTCCTGCTAGACATCATAAACTAATACAGCAAAGAGGTAGAATATGCATTTGGTCACTCTGTGTCATTTGACTGATGAGTTCAGTCTGTTAACATTTAGGTGATTATTGTTAGGTAGCTGTTTATTGTCATTTTGTTACTTATCTTCTGTGTGTTGCCCCAGATAGTGTCCTTGTTTTTCTCTTTCTCTTTCTTAAGTGTGTTGGGTGTAGTTGTGTTTCAGTTGGTTTCCCTTTTTGTTTTTTTCTTTAATTTTTTTCTGGAGATGTATTTTGGGGTTACCCTGAAGTTATTAGCATTAAGAATTCTATGTTTATATCCTATTTTTATTTGAATGCAGATTAGTCGTCCACTTGTTCTAACCATCCACATTTTTGTTCTCTTCACCTCCTCACATTTTATATTTGCTGTCTTACTGTTTTTAAGTGGGATTTCTTTACACTTTACATAGCATCTTTTTTGTATTTTTTGTAGAAATGGTTTTATGGTAATAAATTCCACTAACTTTTGCTTATTGGGAAAGCTTTTTATTATTCCTTCAGTTCTGAATGCTGCTAATCTCATAGGGTATAGTATCCTAGGTTGAAAATCCTTTTTTTCCAGTCTTTTGAATGTATCATGCCATGGCCTGTACAGTTTCAGCTGAGAAATCAGCTGACAATCTTATGCGGACTCCTTTGGATATGATTCGTTTTCTCTGGATGCTTTTAAGATTCTTTATCTTGTATTTTTTGACTTTTTGAAGACAATGTATCTAGGTGTAGGTCTGCTTGGGTTTCTTTTATCAGGCACTCTTTGATCTCCCTGGGTCTGGAGGTTTGCTTCATTCTTCAGGCGGGGGATATTTTCAGCTATTATTTCTTCAAATATAATTTTCTCTCTCAATTTGCCCCCTTTTCTCTCTCTTTTCCTTCTGGGACCCCTATAATGTGAATGCTGTTTGTCTTAATGTTATCCCATAGGTCTAGAATGCTGTCTTCATTTCTTTGCATTCTTTTCTCTCTTTGCTGGTTTGCTGGAGTGCAGTCCTTTGTCCTATCTTCTAGCTCATGGATTCTATTGGAGGCTTCATCCATCCTATTCTTGAGTCCCTCTACTGAATTCTTTAGGTCAGCTATTGTGTTATTTCTTTGACATCTGTTTCAATCCGCTTCATTTCCTCTCTCTCTCCCTTTGTTCGCTTTTTTCTTCCTCTATTGTTTTCCTGATTTCTATGAGTATGTTTATCACTGTTGCCCAAAATTCATCCTCAGGTAGTTTGCATACGTTTGCTGTATTCAGATTTTTCTCTGGGTTTTTGATTGGAGCCATCATTTCTCATACACTACTGTGTGTCTTTGCTCTGTTTAGCATTGTTTATGTTTCTGGGAATTAGGTGTCCCTGCAGTGATGGCCTTGTATAGGGTGTTGACTTGCACCAAGTAAAACTGAATCTTGGTTTGGACACTGGGATTCTTGAGTTTCGTGGCATCACCATTGGTTGGATGTGAAGTTTTTATGTGGGCCCTCTCTTGCTGCCCAAAAGTTCAGCCTATGGGGTTGGAATTTGTTTGGGCAATGCAGAGCCTTCCCCAGTGTCCCAGCTCCCACTGAAATGACCACCTTTGCTGTTGGCCCTCAATCAACAATCAGACTGAGTTTCAACTCCTCCCACAAGGTGGCACTAGTGAGGAGCATTGAGTTTTTCCCTCTGGAAGATTCTCTTCTTCCTCTAAGCCTCAGGGCAGGATTTCTGGTGGGTGGGTCCTGTGGCCCAGGGAAATATGGTGGGAGGGGTGGTGGTGGGCCATTCACTTAGCTGCCTTCTGGTTATGGGACACCTAGTGTAATTTTCTTGCTAGCCTCCCATTCAAACCACCGGGCCACTGGTCTTCCACCCTGTGCCTAGACCGCTCCCCTGGCTCCATGTCCAGATCCCACTCGGCGGGCTCTCCACTGTTGTCATTATTCCTGGGAGGGCTGATTCTTTCCACAGTTTAATCCCTGAGGCCAGAATCTGAAGTAGCTCTGAACCTGGATGTTTTCATCTACCCTCTGCTGTCTTGATTGCTGCTCTGTCTCTGCAACCTCTGTGTCTGCTTTTTCTCGGTGTTCGTTTCTGGAAAATAGATGAATAGTTCCTAGTTCCTCTGTGGGGACGACATGAGTCTCACTCCTACCAGGTCAACATCCTGACCAATGATCCAGTCCCATGGATCATTGTTTTTTGACTTCTAATTTCTTCAGCGCTCAAGTTATTTTATATGTGTATTCACATGATGAAAATAATCATTTTACATTACCATTTACACTTCATCTTGCTATTTCACGTTCTGCAATATTACAAAATGCTGACTGGACTACTAAAGATTTGCTTTCTGCAGTGTGAAAAATGGTGGCCAAAAGTTCATTGTAAGGACTGGTTTGCTCTTGAATGAAGTTCAATTTATTATGTTCTGATTCTATCTGGGTCTTATACTAGTAGACAACTGACTTCAAGAATAGATATCGGCATGCCCTGGTGGCTTAGTGGCTAAATGCACGGCCTCCAGCTGGCGCAGTCCACATATACCCTCAGTTTCTATCCCTGTTCTGGGGTGGGGGTTAATAACCAAGATGAACAACAAAATAAAATAAATAAATGCTTCCTCTTCTCTCCTGCTGTCCATCTACTTACTTGTCTTCATTTCTGCCAGAACCTTTCCTTAAAATAAATACACATATAACCTTTTCTCAGTAGCAATCACTTAAAAAATTCCTGTTTCAAAGTATTCAACTCTCCCTCAAGTAAACCCTAAGTTTTCAGCTCTTTTGGCATATCCTGTAGCCAATAAATGATCAAGCCCTGTATTCCTTTATTCTGATTATTCCCCTTAAGATTTTAAGAGTGTCCCTCATTCAGGTTGTACAGAGATATATTTTAGTTAAAAAAAAAAAAAAGGATTTGCATAGGTAAACTCTGAACCCACCCCAAAGAAGTACTATTATTTTTTCCTTCCCTAGCTATAGCCTCCCTAAACATAGAATGTAGGATTATTTCTCTAAATTCTGGATCTCTACAGAAAAAGCTCAAGCTAAGAACCAAGAGCTAAAAAGCTATTTAAAATTTTATTCCTAACTTCGTCCAATCTTTCTGAATTAATTATTAGATGATAACATTGGTGAATTATTATTAAGAAGATCAATGTGCTTTGGTGGCTCAGGCATTAAGTTCATGGCTCCGGTGTAGTCCACAAAAAGTCCAAGGACCCAGGTTTGAGATCTGGGGCAGGAACAACCAATATGAACAACTGAAGAAATAAAAAATGCTGCTTTTTCCTCTCTCCTTCCCTGCCTGCCTACTTGTCTTCATTCCTGCCTGCTTCCTTTCTCTTTAAAAAAAAAAAAAAAAAAATCACTGCATATTACACTAAAAAGTATATATAAATACTTCAGGTTGGGGTAAAGCTGGGGCTGAAAAGTAAAAATGACAGTGGTGATCGATGCCAGTTAGTGGGTCTGGTGTGATATACGCACTGACTAAGGTATGAACTGACTATCCTGAAAATCATGTAATAATGTAAACAAAAGAAACAATTAAAAAATAGATGCTATATTTACATGTTTACAAAAAGAAAAAACTAATTTAAAAATTTTTAAATGGAAACAAGTGAATGTTTAAAAGTTTATTTAGACATAATAAAATAATCATTAAAATACTAACAATTTAGTATTTTAACAGTGAATTTAGTCACATTATGCTAAGTCACTGGGGAGAAGAAAATTTTTTTCAAAATATTCAGCTTTACATAGAGATCAATAAGGGTCATCAAATTTTTTTCTTTTAAAGGAAAGGTACAGGCAGGAAGAGAGAAGAGAAGAAGCACTTATACATTTTATTTAGTTGTTCATATTAGTTGTTTCCCCACCCGCCTGGCCCCAGGCCCAGGGTCTTAAACCTGGGTCCTTGGGATGTATGTGGACTGAGCTGCAGCTGAGTAAACCACTAGGCCACCAGGGCATGCTGGTAAACTTATTTTTAAAAAATTAGCTATTGTAAGAAAAGTAATAAAGTCTAATAGGTGCAAACACCAAAACTATGAGGCAGACAGATGAAAACATTTATAATAATGACCAAATTGCAGCGAGGAGTGCAGACTTTACAGTGGAGCTCAAGTATTAAGAGTGAGCCTAGGGTAGCTTTACTGGACAGTCTGCTCTTCTGGTGTAAGAGCTGTACCTCCTCCAATGCCTGACAAAGAGCTGATAAGGGCATTTATCCCTTATCAATTACCAAGAAATACTAGCACCACAAATTCGGAGTATACAAAACACAACTCTGCTTTAAGGCAAAATCTTCAGTGTTGAAAGCACAGTGGTCTTGAGACCATTTTCATTTATTTATTTATCTATGGTAGTCTCCTTACCTCTACCCCAGGTCTCAAACTTGGATCCCTGGGTTTCACATGGTTAACCCCTAGCCACTTGTTAAGTGTCTGAGTGACCAGGGTAACCATTTCTGTATGTGTATTCTTTTCTGACAAGGGTCAGATTATTAACACAATGTACCTGGAATTTCAGTACCCGATACATAGTAGATAACCTCAAGAAAATTTATTTTCTCCTCATTCTTCACTCTTATCATTTTCCCCTCCTTAACTTACATAAAATACATATTTATTAAACAAATGTATTACTGTCCATTGGTGAAACATTTGATAATTGAGCAAAGAGTGCAAGGATTATGATTAATTTTCTTCCCTTCTTCCCCAATTAGTTTAGGGAACTGTTAAGCTATTAAACTTTAACCACGTGATATAATCAACATTTAGGGAATATTTAAAAAACAACGAAAAACAAAATTATTACCTTTACTAAATGTGGTTTCACCAAGGTTACTACTGATGTGTAGCGCTCCAATATAGGTGGAAACCCAATTTCTAATCGTGTTTTGCAGTATCCAGATCTCTTTGATATTATGTCTGATTTTTTACACCAAGGAACAAAATGCTTGTAATCCTCCATTCCTGAAACCACATCATACATTTCCTGCATAGAATATCTTAAAAAAGAAAAAAAAAAGAGGTGTTAACTGAATCTAATTATGGCATACTTGTACTTTAAATTGAATATGAATAACATTTACTGTATATGAGGCAAAAAAATCACTAGGCACATGTGTTGAACTACACTCTGGAACAAATGACTTCAAAGCAATACATTAAAATAAAGGAGCTAAATATATAGAGAGAACAGAAGTCACAATCTGGCACTTGAGGTGAATCTGGGACCTTGAGATGTATGTGCTACCCCATGAGGGACTGGCTTGTTTTTATTATTTTAATTAGCCTACAAAGATTGAAAGTTTGAAAGAAAAAAAATCAGAAGCAACCAAAATGTTTATTAGTCAATAGACATTAATAAATGCTTAATAAATAATGCGTAATAATTTTTTTTTTTAAAGGAAAGGTGTAGGCAGCAATGAATTGAGTAAACAGGTGGGTTGGAAGAGAGAGTAAGAAGAAGTACCTTATTTTATCTTTATTTAGTTGATCACACTGGTTGTTTCCTTCTGGACCAGGGACTAAAACCCAGGGGTATGAGGCCTGCGCTCCTTTGGAGGCAACCCACCTAACTGATACACCACCAAAGTGCACCGACGCTTAAAAATTATGGTACATTCATATTGTTGAATTCTGATCAGTTAATTTAAGATCAAATATACACTTAAAAGCAAAGAAATTTATAATATATCAAAAAAGCACATTATAAAGCAGATAAGACACATATAACTCTACTATCTAAGACAAAACTAAGCATACTACATTTCCTCAATTTTTTCCCCTCAAGTAAAGTTGAAAGCAAGAATGAAGGCGAGCAGAGGCAGACAGACAGAAAGAGAGGAAGAAGCACTTCTTTTACTTAGTTGATGCTAACCCAGAACCATGGGATGTATGCAGACTGCCCCAAACTCTTGCTCCACCAGGGCATACCACATTTCCTGAATCTTAAACATTTGATACTTATTTTTTCCTGGAAAAAAAGTATTGCATTAATAGAATGTCTATAATAAAAATAAAATTTAAAAGTTCTGGAAGTTAACACAGGGAAAAGTGGTGATAAAATAGACCTACTCTTTTAGAACCTATATATTATATATATACATTTTTTTTATATTGTTAGGTTTTAACACGCAATACTTTTATAATTAATTAAAACAAAGAAATGGAACCCTGGTAACTCAGATGTTAAGCCTGTGCCTGGGGTGCAGTTCACATATAACCCAAGAAGCCTGGTTTTGGCCAGGGACTAAAGGGAGCAACTAAATAAATAAAATGCTTCTTCCTCCTCTTTCTTTCCTGCCTGCTGCCTGCCTGTCTTCTTTCCTTTCTTAAAAAAAAACAACAAAATAAACTATTTTAGAATATAAAGAAAGAAAACCTCTCACTCCTTTTATTAGCCAGCACAACATCCTGAGAACCCAAACCTGACCAATAACATAAAAAACAAAATCTATAGGTGCACCCTGGTGGCCAAGGAGTTAAACCAGAGGCTGGGGTGAGGAATTGAATATGAATAATATGAATAACAAAGCTCAAGGACCTGGGTTCACAACCTGGGGCTGGGGTGAACAGTCAAAAATAAATTTTTAAAAGTGCTTTCTCTTCTTCCTTCCTTTATTCCTTAAAATACTTCTTCCTTTCCCTTCCTTCCTCTCAAGAAAAAAAAACCTAAAGACCAGATACTCCTATGGCTCAGGTGGCTAAGGTGGACTATGTAAAGACTATACTAGGTGTAAAAATTATATATATATATACACACACACACATAGATGCATATACACACATATGTACACATAGATACATATATATGTACATATGTATATGCACACAAACAATATCAATTGTGAGTATTGAGGCAAAGAATCTAAGTAAAATACTAACAGATATAATCCAGAAACATATTTCAAAAAATAAAACAGTCAGATGCAATTCACTTAAGGATGATAATCTAATACAAAGAATTTTATTTTTATAAGTATATTAAATAGCTGAAAGAAAAATTAATTCCCTTCATAGATGGTAAAATACCTTTCATATACTAACAAGAACACGTAAGAAATCAGCAGTATAGAATACAAAATATCTAGATATAAATTTAACTACAACAACAAAATACTTCAGAGCTTAAATGAATTAAAAAACTTTTGAATATTTGGATACACATACAAGATAATATGTGTATTCACGTATTATTCCTGCTTATAAAAACTGAACATTGCTAAAACACAATTTCCCTCAAAATGTTACAGTATGGCAGAAGACTATTAGAAATCTGGTGGGGGTATGGTGTACTATTATGTATTTGATGAAGAGTAAACCTGCAGCAGACCCTGGTAACCTAGTGGGTTAAACCTAGCACAGGCCACATATATCCCAAGGTCCCTGGTTCAAGACTGGAAACCAAGGAAACGACCAATGATAAACAATTAAATAAAATAATGAAGTGCTTCTACTTCCTCTCTCTTCCTGCCTGTTTGCCTACTTACCTTCATTCCTGCCTATTACCTTTCCTTTAAAAAAAAAAAAATGAACCTGCATATCTAAAACTTGTAAGTCATTACCACAACAAAAAATAAATAGTGAAAGTACAGTAATTTAAGCACAATCTAAACTGCAGAGGGTATTTTTTTAGAATATAACAGAATGAATCTTTATGTATGTTTAAAATAATCTCTATAATGATGAAATAAGACCCATGTCTGAGAAAACCCTCCTCTCCCCAGGTTTTCAGGCACTGAAATGAACGTCAAAGTAAGTTCCATGAGGAAATATGAAACCTGACAGCCTGGAAGCTAATTGCCATAAAAGTCTACAAAGACTAAGAAAGTTATATAACACAGTGATCAAGGAGAAAAACTTTGTTGTCAGAAACAGGCCCACTGCCTGTTTCGTAAGTGCAGTTTTAGTAGAACCCAGTCATACTTATTTATGACACACTTTCTATGACTAATGTGATATTACAATGACAAAGTAGAGTAGCTGCAACAGAGACAAAATGGTCCACAAAAGCTTATCATAGTTAATATATGGCATTTTCCAGAAACAGTTTATCAACTTCTGCTCTAGTCTCTCTCAGTATGCTGCATACACTTATGTGTATAAGTGTATGGGTGAGGAAGCTATATAAACATTTTTGGCCCCATACACCCTAATGCTACCACTATAAAAACAAATGTACAAAATGCAAATCACAAGTAGTTCAATTATTTCCTTTACATGTCAAGGGCTAAATCTATCCTACAAAGTTATCACATAATTATAATCCACTCAACAAGTATTTATAAAACTGCAAGGCTATGAAAAGGCCAACCTAGAAAAACCAGTTTAGTCTCCAAGAAGAAAATCAAGGGAAAAAAAAGTCATGGTATTCCATTTAACTATGAAGTGCTCTTTTAGTAGATTATTATATTATATACTAACCCAATAATTCTTCTCTCTGAATATTCTTTTCTTTTGTTTACTAATGGTGCAGCAATTTTGAAGAAAGTCCTTGCATATATCTCCTTAGGCAAAACTGTGATGTATGGTGGAAGAGTTCTGCTCATCAGTATACCACAGCAAACTAAATACCTAAAAAACCAAAAAGTAGTACCTGATTTAGTGATACTGACAATTAAGAGGAAACACAAATTTTAGAGATTGAAAATGATAATCACATTTGAGAAGTCTTTGCAATTTTAGACTATTTCTGGAAACATACCGACACAGAGGCATACACATAGAAAAAATAATCTTAAGTACCAAAAAGAAAAATAAAGGAATTAACTTACAGTTAGGATTAGAAGCTTCCGGCACATTACTCCCAGAAAAGTTGGCTTTCAATCTGTAGTCATATTTTACAACATATTCTTGCCATTAGCTTGCTAGACTATTGATTTATTTTTCAACTCATCTTATCTACCCAGGTTGTTTTTCTACCTGGACCCCTAAAGGTTCCTTAAGTTCTTAATCTTCTCTAATGAGATTTGAAATTCAGTCTCTGCCCTGGTGACGCTGACAGAGCTGTTCTTCTGTTCTCCTTTACCTTTCAATCTCCATTGCAACGCATATGTATAAAAACATATGTCTGTATCTGAGAAATGGGGGAACCTATACATATGAGTTTATTTTAAAGGGTACAATGTTACTACAATAAAAAAAAAACAAAAACCGTAATTAAAACATTGTTTGGGGTCACTTCTAAATACAGTTACGTGATACACTCTTACCTAAATTTTAGCCTTTCCCTAATAGAATTATTGTATAATAATTTTGCATTATTATTCATTCACTACTTCACATAATTACTGAGCTTCCTGCTCTATACCAGGCAGATAATACTAGAGACAAGCTGGGACTGGATCACGATAGACCGTAGGTCCAAGATAAAGTAGTCAGAATTTATTCTCAGTGAAAAGTTGTTGAAGAGTTCCAAGTAAGAGTGCTGTTTCTTTAAGTCTTCAAATTATTCCTCAAAAGGCAAATGGAGTAGCCTAGGGAAATTTTCTTATATTTATCACATATAAAATTTGATTTATATTAAATGTGATTTATATATGAACAAATGTTTTCTTTTTTTAAAGAAAGGAAGAAGAGAGAGCAGCTTTTTTTTTTTTTTTTTTGAGGAAGTAAGGACACGGATGGATGGAAGAAGAGGAGGAAGCTCCTTTATTTATCTTTTATTTATTTTTAGTTGTTAAGTCCTTGGGCTTTACATGTTCTACACCCTGTGGCAGGCTTAGTGGCTGAGCCACCAGGGCATGTCTAAAATCTACTTAAGAACACTGACACCTTATGGTATGGCTGGAGAGAAAGAAAATCAACTCAAAGAATGGTTGAAGAAACTGGGAATATTTAACCAGAAGATAAAAAAAAAAAATTGGATGGGTGTATTCAAGAGGCAAAAGACTTGCAATGAAAATGATTACGCTAAATACTACATGACTATTTATTCAAATGGATTGCCTCTGGTAGCTAAAGTTCAGGCCATGTAAAATTCATGGACCTGGGTTTCAGACCCAGGCTGAGGGTTTAAAAAAAAGGATGGAAAAGAATCAAACATATGAACTGTATGGGTGAGCTTAATGGCCCCCTTAAGATTTTAGGATTCTTTATGTATATAGTAGTAGCTCAAGAAATTAATGAGAAAAATATAGTAAAGCAAGACGGCTTTGTGAATTATAAATTTTCTAAGATACCACAAATAGTACTTTATATTATATTACTTTCTATTATAATGATAGAAAAGACCTGTTTCAAAAATACCAATGATACTCTTTTTTGGACAAAAAAAGATCTTATGCAGATTCATCTCCCAGAGAGAATAGGGTGTTATGTCTTCCTGAAAAACTTTAAAATATTATTATAGCTGAAGCAGCTGCCTTCAGTCAGAGCATTCCACACACATCCCAAGGACCTGGGTTCCTGTCCCAGGGTGGGAGAGGTGGAGAACAAGCAAGATGTACAACTAAATAAGATAAAGTACTTCTTCCCCTCTCTTCCTGCCTGCCTGCCTCTGTTCCCTTCATTCCTGTTTGCAACCTTTAAACAACAAAAAATTATTATGTAAGTCTTATTTTAATGGTGGAGACAATATTGTCTAAAATGATTTCTAAAAGTCTGTAGTTTGCTTAAATTTGGGATTATAATTAACGTTAATGAGGCTGTAATTAACATTACAATTAACATTAATGAGGTTTTCTGCTAAATGAAGCATAATGTGGAAACAAAACAGTCAATTTAGCTCTCTCCCTTAAAAAGGACTTAAAAAAATAAGGGTCTATTAGCCATGTTGATTATAAAAACCTTATTTGGTGTACAAAATACACCAAATTTCTATTTCTAATAGATATCTAATCATCTATTTCCCTTCTAAGGCAGTCTCTTTAAATGTATTTACACTGTTATAACAGTTTTATCCACATTCCCCTCGTTTTTGTATAGATACCTTACCACCGCTGAAAACCAATTATGTGGCAGACACTCAACACAATTATTAATAATTTTTTAACACGTAAGTATCATCAGAAAAGACAACTTCTCCGAGATAAATCTTTATTTAAAAACAAAAACAAAAACAAAACACAAGACCTTTTTTTCCAAAGAGGTGAACTGTATATTTGTTTAACTGGAAAGCTTACTTAATATTTCCAACAGGTTCATGTACTGCAGTCCCCCTTAGCCCCTTACACAATCTGATTACAAACCTAAAGGAAACATCAATGTTTAAAGGAAGCTAACGTTTTCTTATCAGTCTGCAGGGCAATGCCCTAAACTGGAAGGTGTTTTCACACACACTATATCAAGAATGTCTTTAAATACAACAAGAAACCTATTGTCGTATATACACTTTAAACCACAAAATGAATAGTGGACCAGATGAAAGTAGATTTTTTTGGTCACTAATCTTTCAGTACTATCTCAAATGTTCTATTATATGAAAGGCCAGAATCTATGTTAATTCTTCAGACTTGCAATGAATTCATAAATTCCTTCCTCTTCATTATCATAACTTTTGATATTTATCTTGAAATTTAAGCCTCGACTTGATGAAAAGCAACGTTTTTCTCTCAAAAGTAAATGTTTTATTTGTAAAGTCAATACTTTACAAAGTATGATAGGATATGTTCTGCTTGGGACTACTTTTTGGGTTATTTCCGAAAGCAGGAATAAACGATATGAAACTCTTTTATTTCGGCTTCAACCAAAAGTTGTCTGAAAGAACTTGGGAGTTCTGGCTGGCTTGGTGTTTTTAAAATTCTTCATTGAATGTAAATGTCCTGGAACTCAACCAGATTTGTGTTGTGTCCTTCTATCCTGTATTGTTTACATCGAATTCATTTTAAACAACTTTCGAGCATAATTTATTACAATTGTATTAGTAAAAGGAAATGAAATAGAATCCTTCAAGTCTCCACCTCCACCTCCACCCTGCAGTCACCAAAAAGGAACCAAGAAAATCGAAGGCTCACTGTGGTTCAAGTTTACAAGACTTCTAAGTTACAGTGGAGTGGAAAAAAAAAAAAAAAAATCCAGGTCCCCTACATCGGTTAAGTTTTGCAAGCACCAAAGAGCGGAGGCAAAGACCTCGACAGAATCTGGGAAAGGACGGCTGGCAATCTGGCACAGAAAAATGGCAAGGAGCTCACCGCCTGGCCACAAACCGCCCCCGCAGGCTAGCAGACGGCAAACCCAGCATTCACTTAAAACTTTCCGACAGCAGCAGCAAGCGCAGGCTGAAGGGGAGGAGACCGGAAGAGCACAAAGGCACCCACCACGGAGTCATTTTATCAGCAGCTTCCAAAGTCGCTCCGCTGATGATTCACCGCGTCTCGCGAGGGCAGCGAAACGCAAACAGACAGGACGGCCAGGACTAGTCGCCAGCCTCAAGTGATGCGCGGGGCGCCTAAAAGTCCCTTGAACGGGGAACGCAGAGACCCCTTTTCTTCCAAAGACTCGCATCTGGTCTAGTTTCGTCTCGCCACAAATCGCCCTCGTCTCCCCCGCCCACCCCTACTCAGCAGAGCAGAGAGCTACCCCCTTCACCGCACCCTTCAAGTTTATTACCTTACGTCCCGCGAAGGCCCCTGCGCCGGAGCCGAGGACCCGGTCGCTGCCGCCGATTTCAGCCGGCATCCCGAGACCATCTTTCTCAAGGCCCTCTGACCGGTTCGAGCAGCCATGATGTCACTGAAGCAGGGCGGCCCCCGCGGGGAACTAGACCCACAGCACCGCCCTCCTCTGGCCGAGCCCCAGCACCCGGCACCGGTGTCTATTAGCCAGTCCGCGGGCCCCTGTGTCACCAGACCCGCCTCTTCTCCCCTCCCTGATTGCGTAAACTGACGCACGCTCCCACCGCGGTCGAGTCTGGCAGGCCAATCAGAGTGAGCGTAGGGCCTCCTGAACACACCCCTAGCATCTAGCCCTCCTCCAGTTCCAGCCTTGTTCTGGGGCGCTTTATGTGAGACACCTCCAGCCCTGAAGCGTTCCGGGATTCGCCAACAGTTGTCATTCCTTTGGGGGCTGCTTTTGATCGCGAGGCTCTGCACGTGAGCCCAACTCAGGGGCGGGAGGAGGCTCGAGGTTCTGGATGTTAATTGTGTAAGTGTCCAAACCCAGTGCGTACTGAGCCAAACTGGAGGTTGCTCCTGGCTGTGAAGTCTGACAGCCAGTTTTCTTGCAGTTAATGATTATCTAATAAAATACCTGCTGTGTTTACCGTGGGGTTATTGTGAGGGCAACATAAGGTCATGTCCTTAAGGAAGAGACTGTTCTGCCTTACCCTTGAATGACCAACACTGTTCGTGTATCATTTGGATTTTCCTTATTCCACAGAAACCATACAAACTAGGCTTTGATTCACTCATTTCAGAAACCAGGCATCAAGTACTGATTTTTTTCCCCAAGTCCTTAATCTTTGAACGCCAGTTTCCTGTAAATCGTAACGTGAATATTGCAAAACCACCTACTTCATAATGTTTTGAGGAGTAAACGAGAGCTTTAAGTGCAATCGAATATTTATTGAATATTTATTCTTTGTTGCTTTGGGTGCTTGATAAGGGCACAAAAGTCTTTGCCACCATAGAGTCTATATTCTAGTGCGGGAAATCAATTTATAATACAATATTCGATAATGATCTGCTGTAGAAAAATAGTAAAGCAAGGTAAGGTAATGGAACAAGATAAGGTGGGGTTGCTGTTTTTATAGGGTGATCAGGTGGGTCTCTGCAGAGATATCTGGGAAAAGGCCTAAGTGAAGTGGGAAAGTAGTTTTAAATGGAGAAGCAAATGCTGCAAGGGCGCCAGATAGGAATCATCTTGCTCTATTTTATGAAAATCAAGGGCTTTGACACAGTGAATGAGGTAGTGATTTCTTCTAGTGATACCGCCAGGAATTTCGCCCCTGTAGGTTTCTTGTATTCTTAGGGAGAAGATTTACCCCAAGACACTGGTGGCAGGTCGCAATCTCATCAGGCCTCCGAAATCAGCAAGTAGTGAAGTTCATTGGCAAAGTGAAACTACTGGTGAAAAGGTAGGCAAAGTGAGAGTACACCTCAAAGGACAGAGGGACAGTCGTTTCCTAAGGAGCCTACCCCAATTTCTAAGGGTTTGGACCTTTGTTAGGGCTCTGGCTAAGTTTCAGTCCTTGGCTTCACATAGGGGACTTTCTGGGCGGAATTTCCTGAGAAGGGTGGACTTATTTCCAGTACTGTATAGGCTATTTCTGTGTTTATTTAGTACTCATTTCTCGCTGATTACCCACAAGGGGAGGGGAGGCAACTTGCGCCTTCCTTAGGAACTGGTTGAAACTAGCCTTAAATTCAAGCTTCAGTGCGCTTGCTTTTTTAAGGGTTTTGATTGGTAGCTAGTTGCCCTTTAAGCTCGTTGGTGGACCTCAGGTTTGTGCGTGTTTTTTTTTGTTTGTTTGTTTGTTTTAAATTTACTGGCTTTGTTTCCCCTGCGCGCTGCACCCTGCTCAGGTCTGACTGTTACCTAAGGATAGTGCCTGGGAGGTCCCAGTAACTACTTTGGATTTTATTCTAGGTGTAAAGGGAAGTCATTTGAGGTTGGGGGCAGACTAGTATCTTTATCTGATTTACATTAGCAGAAATATTTTAGCTGCTGGGTTTATGTATGTTGATTATTTTCTGCTCTTGCTTTGTTCGTTGTAATCATCCCTTACTTTGAAATCATCAGCTACAAAGTTTGTTAAACACCTTTCAATACAAGACAGGATGTACTCATGGAGTGAGGAGATTCTGTAGCTTCATCCAAACAGTTCCGTATCAGATTATCTTCAAACACACAACCCCTGCTCTTCTTACCTTACATTGTAAATATATTCAGTAATGTCTTCTTTTAAAAAGCACTTTCATCATATTTCTACCCTACTCAAAAATCACAGTGGTTACCAGTGGCATGTAAAATCATAGGCATTTTATACCACTGCTTCCTGCTTAGTTCTATTTCAAATTATTGGTATTCTTACTATTTGTTACCATTAAACATATTTTTTGTTTCCTAAATTTTAGTCTATTAGTGTTTTATTTGTTTAGAATATTGTAAGTTTCTGGAGAACAGATTCACAAATCTATGTGTTTAACACACCATGTTATCACATTGTACCCATCTTAATAGTTCTAGTGTCATTTACCACTGTCATTTTTTACCCTTTCCACCTTTCCCTGCATTTATTTTTTATGTAAAAAATTTTTTGCAGTAATTTTATTTTGTACATTAAACTCATATGTGTAGGTTCTCCATTTGTGCAGTTTTCCGATTCCTCAGATATATTTCAACACATGCTGCCCTCCACCAAATCACCAAGTGTTCTTTACCGTTGTTCAGTGGACTTCACCACCACTTGCCACCACCATCCCCATTCCATTCCTTATTGCTAACCTTAGATCTATCACAAGTGTCCAAGGGTTGGTTTTGTTTCATCTGTTCCTTTGTCCATTCACATTTCCCCTATAAATTAGGTCATCTGGCATCTATCTTCTTTTAACTTTTTCCAGTGAGCATAATCCCCTCTAGATCTATTCGTGTTGATTCAAAGATGGGATTTCATCTCTTCTAAGGGCTGTTTTGTATTCCATTGTATATACCACTGTAAGACATATTTTTCAAGTGCCTTTGTGGCTTAGGCAGCTGAAACAGCTGGAGTGTAGACCATATAAAGTCCAAGGACCCAGGTTAACAAGGGGTGGGGGGACCAAAATTAAATAAATACAAATGCTTCTTCCTTTTCTGCCTTCCTTCCTTCCTCCATTCCGCTTAAAAAAAATTTTTTCAATACAATACATCTACTTTTTTAAATTAAGCTCACCATTTTCTCATTCAATTCAGTACATGAAAATGGTATTTTTTTTTTTAAGGAATGGTGCAGGCAGGAATGAAGGCAAGTAGGCAGGCAGACAGGAAGAGAGAAGGATAAAACACTGGTTCAGTTTTAATTGATGGCAGTGCTTCTATAAATTGGGGGTTAAAACATCTGTCTGTATAATATGAAAATATTGGCAGTGAATTAAAAAGCAGAAACCTATGGGAAGCAGTATCTTATTATTCAAATGAATTGTGCTGTCAAAAATACATTTAACTCAATACCACAATATATTAAAAAAATGTAATTTTAATTGTATCGGTTCTTTTTTTTTTTTTTTAAGTAAAGATGTAGGCTGGAATGAAGGCAAGTAGGCAAGCAGCATTTTATTTTTATTTAGTTGTTCAACTGGTTGTTTCCTCCCTCTCCCCCACCCCCACCCCCACACACCTGGGCACAGGATTTGAACAGATGTGCATGGCCTGCGCTCCTTTGGAGGAAATTGATCTAACTGCTACTCCACTAGGGTGTACCAACAAATATTCTGGACAGAATAATCTGAATCTAGTCAAGTTTTCAGATATGTCAGTTTATGTAGGAGATAGAAGAACATGTTAAATAACACCGAGGGAATGCAATATGCCAAATATAGAATATGGGAAATTTTATAGGACAATTGACTCACTTTCTTCAACAAATATCCAGTAAAGGAGGAGGAAGAGGAGGACAACTGTAGATTTAAATGTTTTTGAGGTAGTCTTTGAATTTTGTTTTGAATAAATTAAATATCAAAAGACATATAAGGTGCACCCTTGAGGCTCAGGTGGCTAACGTCCTGGCCATGTAATGCCAAGGACTGGGGTTTGAGACCCAAGACTGGGGGAAGGAAAAAAAAGACATATAATACTGGGAATTTGAAAACTGATAGGATATTAGATGATTTTAAGTAATTATTAAGATTTGTAGATGTATGTATATTATCTAAATGGGTCTTTATTTCTTGGAAATTCATACTCAATATTTACAGGTGAAGTATGATGCCTGTGATTTGTTTTACAATAATCCAGAGGTGGTGGAGGAATAGAACAAATGAAGCAAAATTAATGTGTTGATAATTATTGAACTTGATGATGGGTGCAAGGGGAATTTGTAATAGTATATTTAATTTTTGTGGAAGTCTGAAATGTTTCACAATAAAATTGTATATGTATGTGTGCGCAAAAACACATTCTTTAAATTCCCACCTTTCATGTGTTTTCAAAATGAAATCCTCCTGAGTGACTTTCACTTAGAATCACATTTTGACCTTTCTATTTATTCTTCAGAACCCTTAATATAGACTAAATGAAATCAGAAAAACTTCAGATAATAGAAATGACATTGACTTTTATTGTTAATACTGTTTTTAATCAACCCTCTAGTCAAAAATATATAGGGCACACTTAGTTGCTTAGAGGTTAAAACCATACCTGGGTTGCAGTCCACATACAGTCCTCCTCTTCCTCCCAGGTTTGCGGCCCAGGGCCAGGGGAACAACTAAGTGAACTACTAAATAAATTAAATGCTTCTTTCTTGTCTCTCATCCTACCCACATACTGCCTGCCTGCCTTCCTCTTTAAAAACAAAAACAAAATAAAAACAAATATAGGATGCATTTTAACCACAAATAAGATCTTTATCTAAACATCACTTAATATTTTTTTCCTGAAATAAGGCAAGTTTTTAAAGTTAACATAATTCATTACAGGTACCTTCCTAATGACTTCATACAGGGATTATCTTCATGAAGGGTTTAGTTGAAAGAATTCCTTTCTTGACTGAATCAGGAACTGGATTACAAGAAATTAATGCTATTAGAGGTGTTAATTTCTGACAAAAATCAGACCATGAAAAGGAAATAACCGTTTGCCTTTACTGACTGGCTTTGTCAGTTGGGATTAATCAGATAAATTATACCAGTTATTTCAAACAGAAATTTTAATATAGAGATGTTGTTAAACAGATTGGAGAACTAAGGTGACAAAAAGGGGTATACTGAGATAATGAAGCAATTGAAATTACAAGAAGTAGGTACCATCTTGTAACCCTAAAACCACTGGTAGTTTTGAGAATTTGCTAAAAGGACTCACAGGTCTCAACATAAAACTATAGTCACACCTATGATTACAGTGAAAGGATACAAAGCAACATCAGCAATGAAAAAAAGGAGCATGTGGAATATCCAAGGGGGTGAGGTGCAAACTTTAAGGGTCGTTTCCCAGTGAAGTTGTAGAATTGCATAGTATATTCCTGATTCTTCCAGCAACAAGTTCTGACAACATGAAATACATGAAATGCTGCCCACCAGAAGATCATTAGAGATTCCATGCCCAGGGTTTTTACTGGAGGCTGATCACATAGGCACCCTCCACCTGTCATGTACTCAAATTCCAGGCTGTGCAAAGAAAGCTGATGTTTAGCATAATCCATGTTGCTTATACAGTTTTGTAATAATGAGATATAGTCTTATTAGTTCTCGGAATGGTGGGAACCCTCCTGAAATCCAAGTTCCCAAATGCCAACCAGGGACCAGTCAGGCCTGACTCTTATCTACATACTCTCCTAAGACAGGGGGAACAGGGAAGAGCCTGGAAACTAGGTAGAGGGTTTCTGCAACTCTGGAATTCAGATGTCTGAGTGGAGGCTACTGCTTGGCTGTTACTAGTGCCCACGAAGCAGAGGACATATATCCTACTCCCAGATCCCAAATTGCTAGAGCTCAGATTTCTGAAGAGAAAGCACTAGCTGATATTGGTGCATTTGAGGGAGCACAAAGGCCTTTTAGGTAGAATTCATTTCATATTTACCAAGACCTTAGGAAACAGGTTTAATCATATTGATTGCAGAAAGTGACACAGCCAGGAAGTAAATCCATGCCATTTGACTGAATCAAAATACTCTTTTGTAGTATATGACTTCTTGAAAGATGTAGCAGCAAACTTGTAATACTAAATATTAGAACTAATAATACTAATATTAGAACTATTTTTATTATTTGTTAAGGGAAGAATGAAGGCAGACAGGCAGGAGGCAGGAAGAGAGAAGAGGAAGAAGCATTTTATTTATTTAGTTGTTCATTTTAGTTGTTTCCCACAGTCCTGGGCTGCAAACCTAGGTCCTTGGACTGTATATTGACTGCCCCGAGGTGTGGGTTTAATACCTGAGCCACCAAGGGGCACCAGAATATTTTTTAAAATGACTTGATTACAGTAAGTCAGTATAGGCATTTGAACAAGAGGAAAGAGGGTAACAGATTACCCAGGCAGGGTCACAGGGATGATACATAGTCAAGTGTTCTCAGCATTCCAGATCCGGAAATTCTTAGTTCAGGGTATTAAAGAGTTGACCAAGAATATGGATTCTTCCTAGTGATATAACCAGCCTCCTACCCAATCCCAGAATTCCCCATCTGCCACTCCCTGTCATACACTGTGGTACCTAGCCACACAGAGCTGTTTTTGACTCTCTTACACTGTGGCATTCATTGCCTGTACTGCCCTCCTTTCTAGGGGACTCTCCTTTCTGTTCCCTCCCTCATTTCTTCTGTACCTTGTCACCTGGCTAACTCCACATCCAATGAAACTATTATGTATGGAGACAATAGGAAAAATATTTTATGTTAAGATTCTCATTTTAGATGTGTTCTAGTGACTCAGGTGTTAAGTCTGTGTCTGGGGCATGGTCTACACACAGCTCAAGGACCAGGACTGGTAGGGAACAACTGAAATGAACACTAACTAAATAAATAATAAACAATAACAATAATAATAAATAATAAATAGTGATTCTTCCTCTTCTCCCTACCTGCCTGCTGCCTGTCTGCCTTAATCTTAAAAAAAAAAAAAAAAAAAAAAAGATTATCATTTAAAAAATGACGTTTTCTATCCCCTCTTTTTGGTGTAAAACATTAGTTCTTTAGTCAGTTAACATATAAGTAGAGTTTCAGATCTTTCAGATATTGTGTCTTCCTCTACAAATACTATTTTTTAAAGGAATGGTACAGGTAGGAATGAAGGTAAGCAGAAGCAGGCAAGCAGGAAGAGAGAGAGGGGGAAGAAGCACTTTATTTAGTTGTTCACATTAGTTTTCCCCCCTCCATGATGCAACCCCAGACCTGGGATGTTCTTGGACTGTGCTCATGGCTGAAGGTAGATGATGAAACCACTACTCCACCAGGGCATGCCCACAAGTACTATATTTTGTTGAGCTTGCCCTTCAAAGTGCATTTGTCATGTCAGAAAGTTCTGTTTGTTCTGTTTGCCGTTTGTTACTGGACTGAAATGGGTTTACGCTAGGGCAGCTGCCCTCAATTAAAGTTGTCAGTTTACTCTCAACCACACCTCACCTAATCTCATTTAAATTAAGCCTTTTAAATTTCTCTCTTACCCTTTTTTTCCTTTTAATATTAGGATTTTTCTCACTATAAAATAAGTACGAATTGGGGAGTTCACTTGTCTTCTATTATATTGAACCATCTACTTAAAAAAAAAGCTTTTTATTTTCCTTAGCATTTTATCATAAACCTAAGATCTCTGAGACTTATCCTAAGTTCTTACATTTACTTAAATGTTTTCACCACATTTAAATGTATTTTTCTTTTTTTTCCACACAAGAATACACACACACACACACACACACACACACACACACGCACATATGTATTCCAGCTCTGGTCTCAAATCCAGGTCCTTGAGTTTTACATGAACTCTATCTAACTTAGCTACCTGAGCTACAAGGGTGTGCCACTCAAGAATATTTTATTTTGTTATTTCTAAATAGCAAGTGCTATTTTTAAAGTTTACAGCTACCAAACATTTTACCCAGCTGTAGGAAACTGCCGAGAGATGCATGAAAAGAACAAATAAAAATACCCACTGAATGACCAAAACACTGACATGTTGACCATGTAAAGCTCAAGAACCCAGTTTCAAGACCTGGGACAGGGTGAAAACTCAAAACAAACAACTAAATAAATAAAGATGCTTTTTCCTCTTTCCCTTACTTCCTTTCCTCTTTAAAAAAAAAAAGAAAAACAAAAAACCGTGAAAAGTTATTGTAGCTCACAGAATTAAAAATTGGTCATTTATATTTCTTAAAAAATTGCATCGGTTGAAAGCCCTGGTGGAGCAGTGGTTAGGTCAATCGCCTCTGAAAGACGCAAGTCACATATATCTGGGTATTGGGGCACACAACCAGTGTGAACTAAATGGAAATAAAATAAAACATGCTTCTTCCTCCTCTCACTTCCTCCTGCCTGCCTACTTGCCTCCATTCCTGCCTGCAACTTCCCTTAAAAAAAGATTGCATAGGTAAACTCTTGTGGCTCAGGTGGCTCAGGCAGCTAAGGTACAGTCCATGTCAAAACCTATGGACTCGGGTTCAAGGCTCAGGGCCCAGGTTAAAAATAAAACATTGCATAGTTGCAAGATGATTCATTGCTGATAAACTGTTGAGTAGTTTTAAGAGGAAGCAATATAATAAATTTCAATTCAGTAGACACTGCTAGATTTAATTAATTAGAATATAATAATTATGTAACCTGGTTGAATTTGGCAACAATTCCTTGGATATGTACACCAAAAGAAAAAATAAATTTTACTTCAAATACTTGTGTATCAAAGGACACTGTCAAACGAGTGAAAAGGCAACCCATAGTGATTAGAAAACTTCAGTTTTCCATCTGTGTGTTTCCCCCATGTCTCTCCTTTACTACTCAGTCAAAGTACTTTACTTTTGGTCACTAACTGTGTGGAGATTTTTCCCACACCAAGCTGTTCTCTGCAACACCAGTTGAATGTCCTGCAATTTAACTGAATTCTAACACTCTACCTGGAGATAGTGTCAGACCCCACAAATTAAGGGCTTAGTCCCACAAGACACTTCAGATGCTAATGGCAAGTAGTCTCTCAGTTTACGCATGACTTCTGTACAATTTGGCTACCAACTGGAGGTTCCCAAGACCACCTCCTCAGATTTGATTAATTTGCTAGAGCAGCTCGCAGAACTCAGGGAAACATTGAGGTTTACCAGTTTATTAAAGGTTATACTAAAGGGTACAGGTGAACAGCAAGAGTAAAAGATACACATAGTGTAGGAGGGTCCCAAAAGCAGGATCTTATGTTCCTGTAGAATTGGGGTATGTTAACCCTTCCAGTGTGGACATGCTCGCTAATCTGGAAGCCCTCTGAACCTCATACTATTGACACTTTTATGGAAACTTCTTCATGTAGGCGTGAAAAGTTATAAACTCCATTTTTAGACACTCTCTCCTCTTTGGAAAAGTGGGGTAGTGAAGCCAAACATTTCAAGCTTCTAATTGGTCTTTCTGCTGACCAGACCGATTCAAAAGTTTGTACAGAAATGCTTCAGTGGAACAAAAGATGTTCCTAGTACTCTTATTACTTAGGAATTTACAAGAGTTTTAGGAATTCAGTGCCAGTGAGCAGAGACCTAAATACATTCATACACACATACATGCATGCATATGTGCACACATACATGCATACATATACACACCCTGATGGAGCAGCAGTGCAGTCTACTGCCTCCAAACAAGTGCAGTCTAAATACATTCCAAGACCTGGGTTCATGCCCCAGGGCCAGGATGTACAACTAAGTTTAAAAATAAATAAAAATGCTTCTTCCTCTCTCTTCCTGCATGCTTGCCTACTTGCCTTCATTCCTGCCAGTATCTTTCCTTTAAAAAAAAACAAACCTATAATAAAATAACTACTAGGTAATTCACACTTACTAGGTTAGTTATAATTTTTTATAAAAGAAAAATAAGTGTAGGTATGGATGTAGAGGAATCGGATCCCTCATACACTTTTAGTGGTAAGAAAAAATAGTGTAACTGTTGTGGAAAATGTTCGGTGTTTGCTCAAAAACCTACTATAGAAGTACCATTTGACCCAGAAATTCAACTCCTAGGTATATGCATACCTCAAACAATTGGAAACAAAGTTTTGAAGAGGTATTTATACACTAGTATCTATTGCAGATTCATTCACAATAGCCAAAAGATGGAAATGACCTAAGTGCCCATGAATAGAAGAATGAAAAACAAAATGTAGTATATACATACTATAAATTAGGATTCAGACTTAAAAAGGAATGAGATTCCTTGTAGAAACCACAATATGGATGAACCTTTGAAACATGCTAAATGAAATAAGCCATCCACAAAAGAGCAAATATTATATGATTCTACTTATATGAAATATCTTGGAAAGGCAAATTATTAGAGAAAGAAAGTAGGTTAGGCATTACCAAAGGCTAAGAGAAAGGGGAAATGAGAAGTTGTCTGATGGTTAAGAGTTTCTGCTTGGGATGGTAAAAAAGTTTTATCTTTGAAAAAAATGCATATACAAGTAAATATTATATATATATATATATATATATATATATATATGCATACCTTGTGAAACAGGGAATTGGAATGAGGTAAAGACTTTTACTTACTGGGTCACTCTTAGCTCACAAGCCAGCCTTGAGGCCCCAAAATAAGAAAGTTCAGTGAGGCAATCAGTCTTGAAATAACTGTACGGTCTAGTTTGTGCACAAAACCCCAGCACCCAGGGGTTCAAGGGTGAGCCATTCTGTTCCTGGAGCCTCCCTGGATGGATCGGATGTGCAGAATGAAAATTTTAGATAATGGAACAATGGAAACCAGTAACAACCATAGTTACAGATTATCAACTGCCTTTGTTCCCTGCGCCTCTCTGTATGTCTATATAAACACTGAGTTGCTTACACAGATCACTGTATGATTTGGGTGATGACCCCATACAGTCGCAGGCAGAAATAAATCTCCTCTTAAAATTCTGGCATGTCTCTTTGATCTTGTTGGTCACTTTGTAATACTTGGAGATATTTCAAGTTTGATTCCAGACTACCACAATAAAGTGAATGTTGCCATAAAAATAGTATCACAATAAAACTAGCATCACAATAAAGTGAGTCACACATATTTGTGGTTTCCCAGTACATATAACAGTTATGTTTGGTGTGACCTGGTGGAGCAGCAGTTTGGTCAATCATTTCTAGAGGTGTATAGGCCACATACATCTGGATTCAAGTACTGGGTCCAGGCTGGAAACAACCTGTGTGGAAATAATTGAATGAAAACAATTTGAATGTACTTAACACCACTAAACTGTATACATAAAATGGTTTAAATGGTGTATTTTATGTTATAAATATTTTACCATCCAAAAAGAGAAAGACAGATGGTGGCAGCTCATGTTCCATGACCAGAATTTGCTGTCCTTTGAATAGAAGTTTAAGGCATGAATACCCACCGAAACCTGCTTTCTCCATCCACTTGAAGATTCCTGGATACATTCATGTTGAGAACCTAAAAGCAAGATACCCTGACTCATTATCCTTGCTCACTGTCTAAATTAAATCGACCCCTCCTAGTAATCATCCTCTCCTATGGCCTCATTACCGCACAGCTCGCTGATGTTTTTCATCCTGTTTCTCCTGTTAAGTCCTTCCTTTTGCCTTCTAAAGCCTCTAATCGGTGACTCAGAAACTTCCCATTCCTCAATATCTTGTATTATAAGCATTTGTTCTTAACATTTCTTTTATATTTCAGTTAGGCTATTATATTGCTATTTTTCAGAACTATCTGTGAGACCAGCTTATATTCCCTATAACTTTTATTTCAGGAAAATAAAGAAGATATTTTGTCTTAGAGGGTTGACAACAATTGCCTTGGCTGAATCTTGGCTCTGCTGTGAAGTTCTCTTGCACTCCTCTTTCACAGAGGCTGCTCATTTTCACCCACAGACATATTTTATCTAAAAGTGGAGGTGGGGGCAAGCCCTTGCGGCCCAAGTGTTAAGTCTGCAGATAGGACATAGTCTACAGAAAGCCCAAGGATTCACAACCTGGGGCCGGAGGAAACAACCAAAATGAACAGATAAAGAATACTTTCTCCTCCTCTCTCTCTTCTCTCCTGCCTTCTTCCCTGCTTGCCTTCATTCCTGCCTACTTCCTTCCTCTTAAAAAAAAGATAAATAAAAGTAGAAGTGGGTAGTGTGAGTGATAGATCATAAATACTACTAAATATTTGGATACATTTCTTCTTCTAACCATGGAACAATGGGGATTTGTCTGCCATCTTCCAGAATTCAGATATAGAGGAGATTCCAAAAAATATTTTATCACTATTCAAAGAAAGAAAATGTTTTTTGTTAGAATTTTGGCAAGGGACATTTGCCAACCCATGTGCTACCTGTATACTACCCATGTACTTCATGGTCAGGACAGCAGGTCCATTGTATCCCTCCTCACTACTGCTTTCAGACCATTATTTACCCAACTTGTATTGTGATAGCCTAAACTTAGAGACAAATCCTTAGGGGACATTGTTACCCTCTTTCTGACTGCAAAATTGTCATCTTATGAAAGATACTTTCGGATACTTGTAGTGGATACTATGATGGGTTGCACAAATTCCTTTTTTTCTCTCATAATCAGAACTCTTAGGAATGATAGCTCTCTGCTACATGCCTCTCTGGAGACTATTTGTTAGAAACGAACTGCCTCTTCCAAGGTCATGTCCTCTTCCTAGGGAAACCCACATTGAAAATCTCTTTGATATAGGGGGATAAAAGCCCAACTCCGTTGCTCCAATTTAGGATAACTCTGAAGGATCATTCTCATTTTCAGAGCTCCCCAATCAGTTGAGGTTTCTGTTGCAACTGGGTGGCAGTTAACTTCCTGTGCTTAGTCCTGATTCATCTGGTCTCCCAAAGGTATTGATCCTGAGAGAACTCCTCCAAGATTTCTTATATGAAAGTCTCCACCTCAGAGCCTGCTTTACAGGAAACTCGATCTGTGACCATTGGATTCCAGAAGTGATTCAAGAAAGCAGACTCTATAATGGGAATTTAGATCTGAATAACCTGCAGTCTGGTTGGTACTAAGGATGCTCTCACTGATAGATGAAGCTCCTATTGAGATACTAAGAAAGACAACGAAAGGCTGAGGGTGATTCATCACTAATTAAGAGATTAAGTTTAAAAGCTGCAGAGTATCCTTGGTAGGCAGAGTATCCTTGGTACTATACTGAATCTCATAGAGAGCAGAAAAAAACTGATGTTTAGGTTCGGGGCTTAATATTAAGAGAGTTGCACCCTTGAGGTTCAGGTGGCTAAGGTGCAGGTCATGTAAGGCCAAGGACCCAGACTCAAGATCCAGAGCAGGAGGAAAAAACAAACAAAATAAAAATATTGAGAAATAGAGCTCTAAAAGTGAAAAAAGTTTTCAGCCTCACGTGTCTTTTACATGAAATGGTCCTGATTGGGAAGGATTGTAATTCTCAGACATAAGGCAAGGGCATCTGGATCAGTGCACTCAAGAAACATGAAATCCTAGCTTTGTCTAATCCTCTGAGTCTACAGAAGTGGCCCAATGCTCTCTGTTAAAAGCTAGAGCTCCCTCTTACTTGAAGGAGATGCAGAGATCTCTGATTTATAAGACAAAACATGCCTCACTTAGGAACTTTGCTAACTTTCTGTCCTGGACACCAGACCAATAACTGGGATTAAGTCATACCATGGAAATGATTGAGCTTATAAGGGAAGAAAGGAAAAACTCAATGGAGTCACAGGACCTAATCAACATATACCATCAGGAACTGAATGATGATATAAGGAACACAATTCAGAGGGTCTGAGATCAAGGGAAAGGGGTGGGTAGCAGAACATTTTGAGGTACTGTTTATCAATATAGAATACCCTGACAAGGATCTAGAGAGACAGTGCTAACACACTTCTAGAATGAGTCTTAGAAGCGCAGAGAAAGCAATGGCCTACATCATATGGAAGACGACAGAAGAAGGGATCAAAAGACTCAGAGAAGTGAGTATGCTTAAATAGTTATTTTAGAACACAGCCAGAAAATTTAACAATGGCATGCCCTGGTGTCCTAGTGGTATAGTCCACTGCAGCACAGTCTACATACCTCTCAAGGTTGCTGGTTAAGGACCCTGGGCTGGGGGAAAACAACTAATAAGAACAATTAAATAAAATGAATAAAGTGCTTCTTTCTCCTCTCAGTACCTGCCTGCCTGCCTGCCTACTCGCCTTCATTCTTGCCTGCACCTTTCCTTAAAAAAAGTAAAAAAAATTAGCAGATTACCATGCTCTATAGGAAGGCTCAGGAAAATGACAGTGACCTATCAAAAATTCAAATTAAAGCAATAAGAAATATGAACAAGGCACTAGTGTCTCTGAACAGGACCAAGACTAGGGTGGAGTGAGGTACTCACCTAAGGTGCAAAATTTAGGGAGTGGAATGTTCAGGAATCAAGGTAAATAAGATTTTAATCTGATATTTAAAGCAATCAAAATTAATACAGAAAAATCCATTATGAGAAAGACAGTGAAATTTTCAATAAAGACAGGACATATGAATATTACTGATTTTTCCTTTTGCCTCCAACTTCAATATAGTTTAGCATAACACTGGCTCTCCTTTTCAGGGCTCAAATGGTAGTAGCAGATAAAGTTACAGAGCTGAGCTCCATGATAGCAAGGAGGATGATGGGATCCTAAAATGGAGGTCACATGGTAATACTTAACCATCAAAAGAAAGGTAGGCACAATTATCATAATTAGCACAAGGCTGGAATGGCTGCCTGGAGGGTGGGGAGGTTTCTTGACCTGCAGAAACATATAGAGATAGAGGGTGCCTTTAGAAGTAAGATTGACAGGCAACCTACAAGGTGTTACTCAATTTATAAGACTGAGAGAAATACAAGATTAGATGTTCAGAAGGCAGTTATTCCAGCTACACAAAGGGAAAAGATTAGCCAGATATTTTTTGTGCTGTGGACACAGTGTCCAAATTGATAGATACCCAATGAATCATAGTGATCCTTGTTAAAGTGAGGTTGTATAGGATCATAAATGGCGTTCTGCCCAAGCCTGGCTTACAGTACTAAGGATACACCAAGTGTCACTTTCCAAATCCCCAAATGTGAAATTGGAGCGAACAAACTGAGGGTAAAATTACCACTGTTGCCGGGCCTGCAGAATAAGAACATAGCAGGGAAGGCTACTAAACAGATCCCGCCCCATATCCTGCCAAGATAATAAATAAAGCAAACAAAACAAGAAAACAAACATGATCATAACCTAGGAAATATGGTAGAAATTTAATGCCTTAAGACTTTAATAATGCAAAGATAGGTGCGCCCTGGTGACTCAGGTGCTAAGCAGGCAGCTGGGGCCTAGACCATGTAAAGCCTGAGGACCTCAGGTCAAAACCCTGGTCCCTGGGGAACAACCAAACAAAGGAAGTGCTTCTTCCTCTCCTCTCTCCCTCCTCTCTTCCCTCCCTGTCTTCCTTCCTTCCTTCTTCCAAAATCCTTCTTCCTCCTCTCCCTTTCTTCTTCTCTTAGAAAGAAAAGAAAAAGAATGCAAAGATAATGGTCTTCTTCTACACTGAAGTTACCAGTCTGGCCCTTTCAAAGATTGTACAGATTATGGAAGATGATAATGAACTGTCATAAATCCAATTAGAGTTGCTATGTCAGATGTGGTATCTAGAGCAGATTAACATGACCTTAAGTACAGGGTAAACAGGTATTGACCTGATGAAAGAGTTCAGTTGTTTTACATCTCTAAAAATAAGAAGGATTTATAACTGCATTCTCTTGGACTGGACAACATTATACATTAATTTTTTTTAAAGAGGAAGGAAGGCGGGCAGGAATGAAGGCAGGCAGGCAGCAAGCAGGAAGGAAAGAGAGGAGAAAGAAGCATTCATTTATTTATTTTTTTAAAAAAGGAAAGGCACAGGCAGGAATGAAGGCAAGCAGTTGGGCAGAAAGAGAGAGGAGGAAGAAGCACTTCATGTACTTTATTTAATTGTTCATCTTGGTTGTTTCTCTGGGCTCCGGATCTTGAATTGGGGAATTCGGGATGTATGTGGACTATACCAGGCAAACTAAACTGCTAGGCCACCAATTCCAGAAGCATTTCTTCATTTGTTCATTTTAGTATTTAGTTGACCTACTGGGCACTTAGCTTAGTCAACTGGACATATTAGAACGTCTTACCATTCTAAGCACCTAATGCTTCCATACCACAATCCCCTTAGCTGTCTAGGAAACTTACCCCAACTTGATTTATTTGTGCTCCGAATCTATTTCACCATTATGAATTAAAGACAGTTCCCGGCTGAATTTTAACTAGAAAAAGGAGCTAGTTAGTGAATTAATACTAAGATGCTAATATATCTCTTTTGTTTTAGTTAGCTGAAAGAAGAGAAGCCCATTCAAGCTAAAGAATGGTCCTTTAGAGTCTACAGATGGAGGTGGCTCTGGATTCAAGGTAGCTATGGGGACATAAGATCCCTCAATCTTGTTTTAATGTCATTAAAGTGACATTTTCCTCTGGTTCTTTCTGTTTCAAGAGCAGTTGGCAAGTTCTAGTCCGACTATCCAAGAAGAGGAATCTTGATTTAGCAAACAAGTTTTGTGGTCTGTGGGCTGGGTAATGTAAGGTTTTTCTGGGCTCCGCGAGGAGAAAAAGTTCAATTAGACAAAAAAGCAGAATAGTCAAGGCTTTATTGGGGTTTGCACACCCAGCCGAAACTCCCAAGTCCGCAAAATGGGCCTGGGGAAGTCGCGCGCTAGAACAAAGGGGTACCGGCTCTTTAAGCAGAGGAATTTCGCGGGCTTCCCATGTCGCGATTGGGGATTGGCCCTGTGAATCCAGGTGTGGGGGTCGCATCCCTTATTCTGATGTCATCCACCTTTTTCCCGGGCTTGACTGCCGTTTTCCCTGGGCATGGCCGCTGCTGCTTTTGTTCCTGGGCCAGCCTAACAGGTAACCTGTATTCCAGGCCAGGTTCTAGGTAGCTGACTAGGTGCCTGTCTATGTACAGGTTATAAACCAAATAGGTAATATCTGTGGACAGATCCTATGCCATCTCAGGAACTAGAATTTATCAATACTGTGCATAATAATATATATGTTCTCCTCTCATCTCACTCACTTCCTTGCCAACTATTGAACCTCAATCAAAACAAATCAAATTGATTTTTTAATTAATACAACTTTCACCTTTTTTTTTTTAACAAAGGTGAAAGGCGCAGGCAGGAATGAAGGCTAGTAGACACGCAGGCAGGAAGAGAAAAGAGGAAGAAGCACTTTTTTTTTTTTTTTAAGTAAAGCTGCAGCCAGGCAGCGAGGGAGAGGTGAAAGAAGCGTTTTATTTTTATTTAGTTGTTCACACTAGTTGTTTCCCGACCTGGACCGGGCACTCAAACCCAGAGTATGCGGCCTGTGTTCCTTGGAGGTCAGTAGACCCAGCCGCTACACCATCGGGGTATGTCAAGAAGCACTTCGTTTCTTTTATTGTTCATCTTGGTTGTTCCCCCATCCCGGGTCCTGAAGCTGGATTCTTGGGATGTACGTGGACTATGTCCGGCAGTCTTACCTGCTAGGCCACCAGGGCACGCCAAAATTTCACTTTTTTGTTTCTACAGTTTCACTAAGTTATTTGTGTTGTGAGTCTATCCATAGCGAGGTAAACTCTTTCCTTAATCCCTACCTATTTTCCTAAATTGTTTCCTATACCAATTTCCCTTTGGGTTCCCTTTTTGTTTTTTGTTTTAAATATATATATATAATTGTGGTAATTTTTTCTACACATTAAAATATCGTATGTGTAGGTTCGCCATTCCGCATATATTTCGACACACCCGGCACTCCGCCAAATCACCTTTTGGGTTCTTTTGTTCTTTTCAACTTCAAAGTCCAAGGACAGTGTGCCAGCACAAGGTTATGCTAGTATAATGGATGCATCGGAAAAAAAACCTGCCGTTTTCTGATTTTTAAAAGTTCCTGTTATAGGAAAGACGTTTAGGATTTAAGAGTCATTTTATCAGTGTTAATGCTGATGGTCAAAGGCTTCCTAAGAACCCATAAAGTTAAACGGCTCTAAATAAGTATGGCAAAGTTCATGCAGTGCAACTTAGTAACAGAGTGACCTTGAACACTTAGGCAGCCCCTGTCCACCGTTCTAGTTTTTCCTGTCATTTCTTAAATAGGATTAGCAACAACTTGCACACCTTACTGGGCTACTTATGAGGCTGAGGTTCAATAGTGTTTGGGAACATGTTTTAAAGGAAACTCCTACTTAGAAGAGAAAAATGACCGTGAGTTACAGCGCGAAGGATGGCTTATGACATCTCCATAGCTAAGCACTGTCAACAGGTGAGGCAGATGCCAAGGAAAGGCCTCAAGACGCCTTCTGATGAATTTGGAGACGGGCCAGATCTGAGGTTTCTTCGAGCCCTGACATCGTAGTATTTCTCACAGCGTTTGTTTTAACCACCGTCGAGAAATCCAGCTTTCTCCCGGGCAAAGTCACTTCAAAGCACTGCGACTCACACAGTCATTCCTCAATCTCCAGGAAGACCGCCTCGGGGTCCACTCCTAGCTCCTCCCCCTCACCCACAATGCAGCTCTCTGTTCCATCTAGGTGGCGGCGCTGTCACGTGTCAAGCGACCAAGCGCGCTCCCTCTTGGCGCATGCGCAGAGAGCACCCACAGCTATTTTTCTCCGTGGCGGCGGCGACGAGCGGAAGCTCCTAGGAGCGCCAGTTCCGTCTGTGTGTTCGAGTGGACAAAATGGCGAAGATCGCCAAGACTCATGAAGGTAAACGGTCTTTCCCTAGTTACGTGTCTTCTTCGTTGCACAGCCTCCTAGGGCTCTGTCTCCTTAGGTTTCTGCCCCCTCCTGTGGTTTCTTTGGTGGGGCGCTGAGCTCGCGCTTTCGGGCCTGGGTCGTCTGCTCGGCGGCGCAGGCCACTGCCCCACGTAATGGCGTCCTACTCATACACCCCCGACTGGCGCTTTGTTCCGTGTTTGGGTGCTGCTGTTTCAGAATTGCTTCTCTTTTCTGACTTGATGGCCTCGTTTAAACGGCTAGCTGAGGAGGAATCCAGGGCGAGGAATCCGGGAAACGGGAATGAGCGCAAAGTCTTAACTTGCCGCTCGGAACCGTCCGCATAGTTTGTGTATAGGAGCGTCAGAAAAGCGCTGAAATTCGGCTGCCGCTTTTGGGCAGTGCTTATATCTAGGTTAGTTAAACCCCGGCCGTTATTCCTAACCATGGCTAATGAGTGTTTTCAAGTATCTAAGGTACATTTTTTTTTTTTTTTTTTTTTTGCTGCGAAATGATTGGGGAATAAATCTTTTTTTTTCCCCCTCCGTTGATCACTCTTGGTATAATTAGTCACCTTTTTCATTGAAGACATTACTAGTGGAAGAGGAAAAGGCACATTCATTACCTTTACTGATGACTAAAGCTTTCGGGATAGTTAATCGTTGTCGGAAATATGGAGTACACAAAATGAGGGAAATGCTGGTATTAGCCATTAAGGAATCCATCAAGGAGGATCCAGAAATGACAGGAAATGGGGGTCACTTTTCAGAAGATATTAGCCATGGGAAGTTAGAGTTGTATTTCTTGATTTCTGACTTGGAATCTGAAATTTTAAACAAAACACGAGGTTCCCAAGAGAAAAAGTTACTTAATTACACTTCGTTTCAAAGTGTCTGGCTCAGTGTTAGTCTGTAAGAGTTAACAAAAGAATAAGACCATCAATTTTACAGTCCAATGAGGAAAAAGGATTTTTACATGGACATTCTTTTATGAGATCAAATTAATACTTAAAATGATAAACAGCATGTTCTGGGAACCTGGGTATTGGAATAATTTATACTTAGGACTGTTTCATGGAAAAGGTGATGTGTCCGTGGTCTAAAGGATCAGTCAGTTTTAAATTAGAGGAGGACATAACATCTCGTAAAGGCTATGAGTCGTGAAAGGTGTGACTATGGTAGAGAAAGCAGTTTGTAGGGAGGGAAGAAGTAGAGGAATCTGAAAAGAACGTCAAAGGCATTGAACAGTTGTGCAACCCATAAGATATGAAATTTAGTTTCTTGCAGCTTATAAACATGCTATGCATTGGCAATAACTTTAATGTTATTTTTATTTTTCAAGGAAAGGTGCAGGCAGTAATGAAAGTGAGCAGGCAGGCAGGAAGATAGAGGAGGAAGAAACACTTTATTATATACATCTTGGGTCCCCCAGCCTCAGGATGCTAACCGGGGTCCTTGGGATGTATGTGGTCTGCAGGTGGCAAGAGAAGGCTAATTTATCCCCTACTCCACCAGGGCACACCTCTTTTTATTCTTAGGTATTTTTGATTTAATTTGACTCAGAAGTGTTCTTAGGCACTTACTCTTCTGTCTTTAGACTTTCAAATGTGACTTTTGCAAAGTAATTAGAAAACAGATACTATTCTGTTCATTCAGGAGTAGATTATTAATATGGGGTATTTTTGTGGCTTTTGTTACTTGTTTATTAGTATCTTTATAAGGGAGCCTTGGAAAATCAAAGTTCTCATCAGTTTTCCTGCATTTCAGAAAGCTTAAGCTTAAAAGCTTTGGTTTATAGAATATTAACGATTCATTGGCCAAAATTGCTATTTTATTTGGGATTATGCTCTATTAACTGATGTCCTAAAGTATTGGAATATTTCAGTTTAACATCTGAGTACAAGATACTGTCCATCATTGTAGAGTACAAGACAGAAGGTGGTGATGAATGTTTAGTAGAAGTACACATAATACTCATTTACTTATTCCCTCATGAATTTTTCCTGGAGAACGAGAGTCCTTCGTTTCTGTTCACTTGGTAAATCATTGTTAATTTGGAGCAGAATTCATTTGGGGAAGTCTTTTTTTTCGTGGGGTTGATACGACTATAGCACTTAAAACAGATCTGTATTATTTAGAATGTTTTATTAAGGTTTCCTTTTCCACTTTGAGATTATTGTGTACAGGAAGTAGGCCATACTGGGTGTGGAATATTACAGTCAACATTTAAAGAGATTAATCTATACTGAAAGTATTAAAAGCTTCACATGAAGGGTACACTTAAACTAACCTTTTAACAATCAGATAAATTTGGATGCATATATTTGGCTGAGAATCAGGACATATATTGGGAACCTTCTGAGTTGAGAGGAAGAAATGATAGGTTAATAAAATTATGAGGCGCACCCTTGTGGAGCAGCAGTTAGGTCAGTCACCTCGGAAGGACGCAGGCCACATACTGAAGTCCTGGGTCCAGGGGAAAACAACTAGTGGGAACAACTAAAATAGAAATAAAATTAAATGCTCCTTTCTCTTTCGCTGCCTGTCTGCCTATTGGCCTTCATTCCTGCCTGTACCTTTCCTTTAAAATTTTTTTTTAATATATGTTAAACATATATGCATGTGTATATGTGTGTGTGTGTGTGTGTGTGTGTGTGTGTATCTATATGTAAGGCTTTGAACACTGAACACTGACTTTGTTTTTCTAATGACTGGTATAAAGTGCCTTTGCAGTCCGAAGGTTACCTTAGAATCACATCAAGCCTAAGAATGCTTAGGCTATTGAAATGTAGCTGAGAGGAGGATTTGAATGAACTTTTCTAGAGCAACTTCATAATATACTTGTTTAATTTTTATTTTAGAGTGGACCAATCATTTTGCTTTTTTAAGTAAATAAGATTGTATAATCTTTTTCTCCTAAATAATGTTGCTGTTAGAGGCTTTTTATTGTTGTATCTTATAATTTATTTTAAAAGTGGTGGCCAGATCAGTGGTTTGTATTTGAGTCTTATGAGATAGATACTGTTGTATTCAAACTGAAGTAGATTATTGTATTTTGCCATATGATTCTGTCCACAGGTTATTCCCTTCACTGAGCCAAACTGATAGCTTTTTCCCCCCTTGCTGTGGCATATTACTTTCAAATATTTCTATGAAATCAATCCTTGAATCTTTAACCAACCTGATTGTTTTTTACCCTGGTCAATGGGGTATAAGTTTTTCAGGATTGAAATGTACAAAGAGCTGAATTTATAAAATACAATCTTTTGATCCTCTCTGGATGTTAAGTTGTGTTGTGTATACAATTGTTGATGTGCATAAACTTGCTATCTAGCACTTCCTTTATATACTGCTGACTTAGGCAAATGTGTTGGAAGAAAGTAGATCATTCAGAAATTCTATAAATTAGCCACTGTCCTTGACTCGATTTTTTTGAAGCATCACAAAGCTCACAGTTTTTTTTCCCTTAATTATTTGTAGAATGAATGGCTGCAGTAGTCATCTTCTGAGATTTTTATTTTCCTGTGTTCAGAATATTGTGCTGGTTTTGTTTATTTCCAGTGTGACTATTATTAGTAAAAATAAGGAAAAGCGTTGCTTAAAAGATTTTGAAAAATATTTTTTTCTGTAGGATTATCTAGGAACTGTCTTAATAATCAAGAATCAGTTATTCAAGAATTTATATCTGTAGTGTTTAGCAAGTTAATTTACCACTATAGCTCATGTCCTAATGGAATTTTGTTTAAAGAAAAAACTGGAAATTGAGATACAGTATATATTTTCTGGATATCTTTTATTTTGCAAATTCTTACTCACCAGTTGCTTCTGACTGCTGGAGAATAGGTGTCTGTCACTTATGGACCAGGCTAAAAGGCGTCAGTGAGTGATTAGCTGTGAAAGGTTGTGCCTTTGTAATTTTGCAACAATTATTAGAATATGGCAAACATTCCACATTATCCAGGAGGAGGAAGTTCTACAGGCAGGCGTTAGCAATATCTGAGGCATAGAAAAAAAATAAAGGCACAGAAGGGAAAACCAGTAGAGGAGATGGTTGCATAGTTACCCCAGAGGTGACCTTCTGGTATCAGTAGCATAGGTTATTTACCTCAAAATTTGATGTTTAGGTTAGTTTAAAATAGATGGCTGAGGCAGCTACAGTGAAGAACAGGTAAAACCCAGGGATTGAGGTTCAAGACCATTGATTTGGGACTGGAAATGAGTGAATGAATGATGCTTTCTTTAAAAAAAAGAAAAGGTTAGATATTGTCTGTCCTTTAAAAATCCCAGTTCTGCAGTACTATCTTTTGATATCAAATATAAAATATTTGATCTGTTTGTCAGAAAAAATAATTCATCAATATTATTATAAAAATAATTAGTAATTTTGTGTAAATAAATATGGAAATCATTTCAAATGTATTCAAATTTCAAATGGGCTAGCTCACAAGTAAAATTAATTCACAATTGTTAATTAGCTTCTCTCTGATAGTTAAATGTATGCCAGGCCTCAGAATTCCCTCTCTAAAAAGAGAGAAGTTCCATTTAAATAATGACATTTCTGTAGATCATTGGAGCAAATTTCCTCTTTTCGTTGTTGTTGTTTTTTTTTTTAAAGGAAAGGTACAGGCAGAAAGAGTAAGGAGGAGGAAACATCTTTATTTTTATTTAGATGTTCACACTTGTTTCCCTCTGACCTGGGACTTGAACCAGGGGTTTGTGGCTTGTTGTTTTGGATTGACCTAACTGCTGTTCCATCAGGGAGCACCAGTTTTTGTTGTTTTTTTTTTTAAGAGGAAGACAGGAAAGGAAAGGAAAATGAGAAGAAACATTTTAATTTAGTTGTTCATTTTAATGTTTTACTTTGGGCCCCATGTCTTGAACCCTGATTCTTGGGCTTTTCATGCTCTGTACCCGTGTCTCAGCTGCCTGAGCTACAAGGGCACACCCAAACATTTAGTTTTTAAAATATGTATGTCTTAACATTTACAAGTATTTATTCTATGATCAACTAGAAAGATCATTAAAGCCAGCAAAGGAAAAAAAGGGACAGATTCAGAAGAGTTGGGACCTTTAAGTTTTAAGGTTAAATATATTACATAAAAGCTAAACAAGAAAATTCTGTTTAACACAGGATTCCATTTCAGTTACCTGAGATAGAGGCTGATTTTAAGAGGCTAAAAGAGAACTAAGAATGAGGAAAAAAGGGTAAAATTTAAGAAAATTATGCTTCAACATTTCTTAAACTTTTTTTATTGAAAACTGTAAATATACAAAAGTAGAATAGTGAAATGAACCTTCCCACAGCACGCCCATCCCTAGCTTCAATACTCACCCCCTACCCCCAGTTTTTTCCCTGGCCCTGGGTCCCAAACCCAAGTCCTTGAACTTCACATGGTCTGCACATTTGCCTCTTTGGCCACCTTAGCCACAGAGATGCACCGCACCTCAGCACTTTAGTTTAACTGTACGATGGTCCCTTCCACCCTTCCCATTCTTTTGAAGCAAAACTTAGAATAATTTTATCTACAAAATTTTCAGTGCGTGTATTTAAAATGTAAGGGCTCAAAAAATTCTGTTATTGGCATGCTCTGGTGGAATAGCAATTTCATCAGATGCCTTTGACCAAGAACACAGTCCACATACCTTCCCAAGGACTTGGGGGTCACACCTGGGTCCAGGGGTAGCAACCAAGATAAACAAGATGAATTAAAAAATTGCTTCTTTTTCTTCTTGCCTGCCTGCCTCTGCTTGCCTTCATTCCTACCTGCACATTTTTTTTTTTTTAAAGCGCAAAACTGTTGTAGCACCCTGGTAGAGTAGTGGTTTGGTTAACTGCCTCCAGCTGAAGCACAGTCCATATACATTCCAAGGACTCCGGTTCACATCCTGGGCCTGGGAGAAAATCAAGATGTACAAGTGAATGAGAACAGGTTAAGTACTTCTTACTCCTCTTCCTGCCTTCCTACTCACCTTCATTCCTAACTGCACCTTTCCTTTAAACCACCTCCCGCCCCCCAAAGAAAACCCAGCAAGTTATTATTGACCTAAAATGAATACAATAAAATATCCAGTGTTCATTTTTGCCAGTTACAGTACATTCCCCTCTAGTTTTGTTTGAATCAAGTTTCAAATAAAATCCATAGATTTGTGACTAGTCTTAAATCTTTTTCAATCTATACATTGTCCTCTTCCATCTCTTTTTTTTCCTTGCTGTTCTTTTGCTGCATCACCTTTGTCTTATAATTTCCCACTGTCTGGAGTGAAAGAAGATAGCAGTAGCACTCAGGACTCCCTTTTAGATTCTCCCAACACTTCTGCTGCAGTCAAGATGTTAGGAGGCACACAAGCAAGGGAAACTAAGAAAACTACTGACTTTCAGAATGAGTACAGTTCTGAAATCATACTTAGGTTTAGGTTGCACTAGGCCTGGCAAGGAGATCTAAATGAAGGACTTGCCGATTCATATGCCCCTCCCACTTTTGCAGTTTTCTAATAAACTTAGAAATAGTTTTGTTACCTGAAATAGTTTTCTTTGACACTTAAGGAATACTGGTATGCCCTGGTGACTTGGATTTGGACGCAGTCCACATACATTCCCAGGTCCCACATACTGTGATCCACAGGAACAACCAAGATGAACAACTACATAATATAGATAAAAATTATTCTTCCTCTTTCTGCCTTCCTTCTTGCCTCTGCTCTTCTTCATGCCTGCCTGCACTTTTCCTTATAATAAAATAGAAATACTAAAGCCTCATTCTTGACTTTTATCTTCAAGATTCCTCTAATGAGGTTCTTGCACACGCTTTGGTAAATTATAGTACTTAATAAGTACTTTGATTTCTTGTCAGATTTTGTTTTAAAGTTGCTTCCAAATTATATCAACTCAGAACTTTTAGGATTTCTAAAACTATTTTAAGGATTCCATATCTGTTAAAATAGTGAATTTCTGTTTTTCTTTCCAAAGACGGAAGGGAGAGGAGGAAGAAGCATCTTTAGTTTATTACAATTTTTACCCTGGCTCCGGGTCTGAGTGTGGTCCTTGGACTTCAGATGGTCTGCACACCGGTGCCTCAGCCACCTGAGTCATGAGGACATGCCTGCTGCTTGCTTTTTATTTGTTCAGAGTCCATATCAAGAGTCCTACCTGTATGCCCCTATAGTTTTTACTGAGGATAGGGGAAAGGTTGGGGTGGGAAGCAAGCGAGATTTTCACTTAGAAAATCAGATAATTTAGAAGTCAACTTTAGATATTTCTACCTCCTGACATGCCTGCCTTTAACATCATAAAATGAATTTTTACTGATTTTACTTAGCTTCTTTTCAATTTACTTGTACCTTAGTTTCTGGCCTCTCATTTCATTTCTTAAAATTCTTCTTCCTCTATTTTACATCTATCAAAATAACTTTATTTAAAGTTTTTTTTAATAAAGTTAAACAAAAACTAAAGGTATTAGGACCCAGTAAGCATCCTCCCTAGGTATTTATCTAAGCAATAAGAAGATAACTTAGTTCACACAAAAATCTGTATACCATTGTTTACAGCAGTCTTACTTATAACTACTACCTGAATGCCACTCAGTGAAGGGCAAAACACACTGAACACTGAAATGCTGCTTGGTAATAAAAAGACAAACTATTGATAAAACATGAAGACTGGAGTTTTTGTGGGTTCAGATAGATTAAAGCTCTTGGCAGTAACATGTTCTGCTAACTAGGAGTTCTTAATCTCCTTTTTTCAGTCATTGCAGTATCCATTTTTCTTTGTCTTAATTTCTGAATGTCTTCAACTACAGTGAGTCTAAGGGATTATGTAGGAACAGGATTTGCTCATGTTGGTAATAATTGAAATAAAAAATTATAAACATTTCCTCCTGTCTCTGCCTCCTCAAGTCTTTTATTTAGTATTTTGGACATCTGGTTATTCTTTTTGGCATATTCTCGCATTACTTTTTCATGCTTGCTAGTGAATCTTATGCTTTGACATTTTGTTGTCTGTCGCAAGTTGCCTATTTGCTCATTTTTAGTCATTTCCTATTTAAGAAAGCATAGGAATACCTGTATGCCAGTAGCTATAATTTGGTGTTAGATAGCTTTGAAAATACGGTGTTAGAGACTTTTTGTGTCTTTCCGAGAGATGTAAAATATTTATAAAATTCGAACTGCAATTTTATAGACTTATGTTGACATGGGTGAAAGAAATTTGTAAAATTATTTTTAATTACTTCTGATTGAAAGTTACCTTTTTATTTTGGAGTAGATTAATGTACAGAAAAGCGCAGGAAGAAATATAATGAATGCACAGCATTATTCTTAATTTTGCCTTATTCTGGTGTGACCTGGTAGCCTAGTGGTCTAGTACACCCTGGGAGTCTCACATACATCCCAAGGTCCTGGGTTCAAGACCTGGGCCCAGGAGAACAACCATTGTGAACAATTCAGTGAAAAATAAAGTGCTGCTTCTGCCTCTCCCTGCCTGTGTACTTGCCTTCATTCCTGCCTGCGTCTTTGCTTAAAAATTTTTAAAAATATATTTGCCATATTCCACATTTGATGTATTTTAGAAATGCCTTACTTATGAGCAATACATTTATGAACACAATCCATTTGTTTGCTTGCAAATGTGCTGTATTTTGCAATGCATACACAAAACCCGTTAGTTTTTTGCACTTTTTACCTATAGTTTAGATAGAAATCAAAGAATACCTGGTTTGCGTATGAACACTGAGCCAATATAACCTGTAGACTTTTTTTTTTTTTAAAGGAAAGGTGCAGACAGGAATAAAGATGAGTTTGCAAGCAGGCAGCAGACAGGCAGGAAGAGAGGAGAAAGAAGCATTTTATTTTATTTTTGTTTGGTTGTGCATCTTGGTGGTGCCTCCTGCCCGTGGTCCTTGGGATGTATGTGGACTTCTCTCAGCTGGAGGCAGTGGACCTAACCACTACTTCTACCAGGGTATGCCATAACCTGTAGAAATTTAGTGATGAACTCCCCTTAGATTAACTAGTTCCTGAAAACCTTAAACTAAGGTAATTTTGTTGCTAAATTTTTATAGACTTTATACAAATTCCATAATAGTGTACGTTTTTAATTAAAAAACTTGGCGAATCAGCAAAAATGAAATCAGTAGATAAAATTCAGTAGATGAAAGTCATTCCTGGATAAATATGTATTAAATAAATAGAGGACTAAATTGGAAACATTACTCAGAAGAAAAGTAAGAAAGTTGTGATATATTGGGGGGTTTAGGGGTGGGGAGAGCTTGTTGTACAATGACATGTATAGCAAGATGCAGTTTTTGTGAAACTGCCCTTTCCTGATTTTTAGTTATATACACACTAGAAAAAAAGTGTAAAATATTTTGAATTGGAAATTTTGGTAAAGGGAGAGAGATAGGCTAGAAATGAGGGTGTTAAGGGCCAGATAGGAATTTCTTGGAGTTGTTTGTTAATAATGCACAATTTGGACATTTAAGTTGGAGATTCTAACTTAGTGTATCTGCCCCAGATTTTGATATTGGTGGTCTTCGGACTGCTACATTGATGCTATAGAGGAGATTGCAAGATATTTGGCTTGGTCTGATTCATCTTTGTATTTCCTACCTGGAACCCGATGGTGGTAGCATGTGCAGTTCTTTCAAAGGACCTGTTTAATAAAGTGAGAAAAGCACTTAGTGGTTTTAAAAAGAAAAAAACTAGTTTAAAATAAAATAAGCCTCAAACATTTCAGAAGTGGAAAATGTTCAGGAAGGAAAAACTGTAGAGTAAATCTCCACTTAGCTTCAGTAAATTTTGCTAACTGCTAAGGGATTTCTTTGATACTCCACGAGAAAAAGTATACGTGTGAGGAAGGGAGCAAATATGGTTAAAACTTTTTTTAATTTAATACTTAAACATATAAATGTAGAGAGAAAAGTAAAATGGAACTACTCAGCTTTAATGAGGACACTTCTGTTTGTGATTAATCCTGCTGTAGTCCCTTGACTGCCTGGGCTACTGTAATAGATTTGAGAGGAGAGATGCAGGAAAAAGTACTAACTGTGGAGATGGTAGTGGTGTGACACACTAATAATGTTGACATCCTGGTCACTAACAGGCTGCTAGTTTGGTACAAAACGTATGCTGTATTTTTAGTTTCTTGCACTTGTTCTCTTTTTTTTTTTAAATGCGGGAGTGGGACCCAGCTATGCTTTGAACTAGATAATACCATTACATTTGTTTTCTGCTTTAAATTACACTCATCTTGAGGAAATACTGGGTTTTCTCCCTTAGCTTGGGGTGGGGCTTGGGTATTTGCATTGTGCCATTTGATGCCTTTTGATTCCTGCATCTAGTAAGTGAACTTTATTTTTGTTTTCTCTTTAAGTGCCTAGTGTAAAAAGACTTAATTCTGTTGTAAGAATTGAACTGGCAAGGATGGAAACATCTTGCTTGGCTATAGAAATCACTGGCAAGAGAAACCTTATTTTACACACCTGTGTATTTTATTCATATTATTAAAATGCAGCAGTAATGTCTAATTTAAAGTTACCTCGTGTCAGAAAAAACTGAAAAAACTTTTGTTTTCAAAGGGAAAGTGTAGGCAGCTAGAAGATGAGGAAGCAATTTTTAATTTGTTTCTCTTGATTGTTCCTCCCAGCCCCAGGTTGTAAACCCTGGCCTTTGAGATGTATGTGGACTGTGCCAGGCACAGGCAATAAGTAGACTTACCCAATAGGCCACCAGGTAGTACTGGAAAAGAAAAAGTTGAAATACTGATCTGTTTTTAAAGAAGACTAAAGAGACATAACAACTAAATGCAGTGACTGGTTCAAAGAAAATAGTGTCTATGAATTGGGGAGGTTTGAATAGCAGTTCAGAAGAGTTGACATTTCTTCATTCACGAAATGTGCATCTTCTAAATTTTAAAATGCTTCGTCTTTTTCCCCCCCATGTTTAGAGACACGTAAGTTAAATAACAATTGAGAAGGAGCCACCATTATTTGAAAGCAGGCATTTTGATTCCAGAGCTTAGACTTTTAATAATAAAGTTGATGTGATTATGGTCACAGCCAAGTTGTTTAGGGCTCGGAATTCCTTGCTAGAATGTAGGCTTTATCCTATATTGTATTATTCAGAGTTTGATCCTAGATGGTTAGGATTTATCCTGGTAGTTTGTTTGGAATGCAGACACTTGAGTCAGACCCAGGCTTTCCTCTTAACAAACCTGTTTGTGATCTGCTACACATTGAAGTTTGAGAACCATTCGCCGTAGTACTGTTGTTTTTACATTTCTGGTGATGTTGATTAAATATTCTTAAGTTGTTCTTGGTCACTGATCAACATGACAATATTCAATATTATTTTTTTTCAGGTGGGGAAATATTTATAATTCACCGAGAATAAACTTCATGACCTACTGTTTCTCATGGTGTAGCTGAATAGTTTTTGTGATATAAAATATTTGATTTTTCTTTTTTTTTTTTTTTTAAGGAAAGGTACAGGTAGGAATGAAGGCAAGCAGAGGAAGACAAGCGGGAAGAAAGAAGAAAAAGCACTTTATTTAGTCATTTATGTTGGTTGTCTTCCAACCCTATCCCAGAACTTGAACCCGGGACATTGGGATGTATGTGGACTGTGCCCGACTGCTACTCCACCAGGGCATGTCTGAAATATTTGAACCTTGAACAACATGTTAAATATTTTTACTTAAATAGAACTCAGCTATGATTGCTTAAATTGCTATTTTCTTAAAGTCAGTTTGACTGACTCAGAGTTTTTAGCTAAGCTTTGTGATTTAGAGCTTCCCTGGGTTTTTTTATGCCTTCATTTTTCTTAGGTTAGTGTATTTTTTTAATTGAGATATAATTGACATATAATGTTATATTAGTTCAGGAATACAATACGATTTGATATTTGTATATATTGTCAAATGACCACCACAATTAATATCACATCTAGTAGCTAATATCCATCGCTACACAGTCACAGTTTTTTCTTGTGATGAGAACTTTTAAGATCTCAGCAATTTTCAAATACTCAATACAGTATTTAAAAAAAAAAAATTAGGTATAGGTATAGGCAGGAAAGACGGTAGGTAGGCAGGCAGGCAGGAAGAGAGAGGAAGGAGCGTTGAATTTTTATTGTTTTAAGAGAGAGGAGGAAGAAGCATTTTTAATTTAGGTGTTCACACTGGTTGCTGGGCCCAGGATATATGGCTCATACTTCCAAGGCGATTGACCTAACCGCTGATCCACCAGAGCATGCTGCACTTTATTTTATTTAGGTGTTCATCTAGGTTGTTCCCGGCCATCCTGGGATATGAACTTGTGATCTTGGGATGTATATGTGTTCAGCTGCTGCTCTGCCAGGGGACCCTGTTTTTAATTTTTATTTAGTTATTCACACTGATTTTTCCCCCAGGACCTGGGACTCGAACCCAGTGGTATGTTTCCTGCCATTCTTTGGTGGCAATTGATGTGTAACCACTGTTCCACCGGACACGCCATCAATATGGTATTATTAACTCTTTACCATGTGGTATGTTACATCTTGGGCAACCCATGCTTGAGGTATAGCTGATTTTAGTTGAAATAGGAAGCAGCTCGTCAGTATGTTAGTTTTAACTTGAGGTGGAGGAGATATATTTAATATGTTAAAAATCAGAACTTGATACAGTTCTTCCAACTCTTATATGGTATTATTTTTAAGTGTATTAATGAGTATTTTGGTAATGTTTCAGAAAAATGCATAATGTGGAGAGCTCTTTGGGACTTGAAATAAAGAAAATCTCTTCACTTTTTTATAGATATTGAAGCACAAATTCGAGAAATTCAAGGCAAGAAGGCAGCTCTTGATGAAGCTCAAGGAGTGGGCCTTGATTCTACAGGTTATTATGATCAGGAAATTTATGGTGGAAGTGACAGCAGATTTGCTGGATACGTGACATCAATTGCTGCAACTGAACTTGAAGATGTAAGTTGCGAAGTATACAACACGAGTCAAATATATTTTGGTAGAGAGCAAGAAATAAAAAGGAATTTTCTGTTCGAATCATCTGATTTAATTTGGGGGGAGACATTTTGGGTGTTGAGTCTTTCTTTTAGTGGATGAAACTATTAAAGGTATCCTTCCATTCTAAAGTTTTGAAACTTCACTAGAAGTTCTCAGTTCTAAATCTTCTATTGTAGACTGTTTTGTTTATCCCAAAAAAGCACTTATAAATCATTAACCCTTGCAAAGTAAATCGCTATTGTTACCTACTGAGCTCTATCTAGAGTAGCCTGAGTTGAGTGATTCATTGTAAACAGCCATCTGACCTTGTTACTTTCAATTAGTGACTTGTGCTTTATGTTTTTTGGGTGTCTCCTCTCCCCTAATCTTAAAATGAATGGAATGTTTCTTATTACTAATATTTAGGGCGTTTTGTGTCACTATGGAGAATGACCATCTCACTTTGAAATATGTCCCTCAGAGTGTTTTTATATGTGGCTTGTATGTTGTCAGACCTTCCTAAACATCCAAATTTGGTGAAAGAACAATTCATTTTTTTGTGTGATTCTGGATTTAGTAACAAATATTTTATGTGTATAGATTACCAAATGTGTTTTTTTAATGAAATCAAGACGTCATGTAGTTGACAATTTTTAAAGAAAAATTAAAAGGTCAAATTTCTAGAAGCTAAAGGGCTTCTATTTTATATTATAGTACTTTAATGGTAAGAGACAGTGATACGTATGTTTTTCATAAATGGGGATATTGTGATTTAATTTTTAAACCAAATAAATGAGTTAAAATTGTCATGTGAGTTTACCAGTATTAGATTTCTTACACGTGCATAATAAGCAATTTAACATTGTTCTGTTAATGTATACTACTAGGGAAGCAAATACTTTAAAATTACTTTGTTTCTATGGTTAAATCATATTTAAAAAGCTATTAGTTAAAAAAAAAAGGAACTCTGGAAAGTTCTGAGTAAACTGTAGTTTCCAAATTTAAAAATTTCATACCTTTTTAGAAAATGAAATGATCAGGTCTTTCTAGTCGATACCTATTTTAATTTACTTACACAGAAAACATTCCTTGTTTAAAATTTAAGAGTAAAGACAATTTAATTTTCTTAACTTTTTGAGTTGAAAAATAATACCTAAGTATTCACAAGTTTTTTGAATAAGGATTTAGCTATAACACTGTCATTAAATCTTTAGATTTTATGTTAAATCGTTGCATATGCTTTGTAACTTTTAAGTTCTGACATTTTTGGCTTTTGGGGGGCATTTCATTCCAGGATGATGATGACTACTCATCTTCTACAAGTTTACTTGGTCAGAAGAAGCCAGGCTATCATGCCCCTGTGGCATTGCTTAATGATATACCACAGTCAACAGAACAGGTGACTTTATTTTTTCTTCCCACAATGAGTTTATTCAGCTAAAGAAAACTGCTTAATTTCCAGATAAATGCACACATCGTAGGAATCAAGGTATTAGAATGTTTTGAGAAGAGCTGATTTGAGAGAATTACAAATAAGTGTTTTATACCATTACATGAAGCATTGAACTGTTGGAAAAGTGGGCATGTATTTTGTCTTATTTCCATGTCTTATTTTTTCATATTAACACTGATAAAGTGGCATATGTATCTTTTATTACTAGGTCTATTAAATATTTTGGAACTTTTTAATAATCTGAGTTGTGCTTATGATACTCCCTTTGTTTATTTAATAAAGTGGGTGTTAAGTGAGATATACTTCTTTTCAGTATGATCCATTTGCTGAGCATCGACCTCCGAAGATTGCAGATCGAGAAGATGAATACAAAAAGCACAGGCGGACCATGATAATTTCCCCAGAGCGTCTTGATCCTTTTGCAGATGGTAATTCTTTCCCACTTTTCTATAAGTATTTAGAAATTCATTTGTATTAAGTTGTCTTTAGCCCTTTGATTTTTTTTGGCATGCTTATGAATTTGCTTTTCTTTTTAAAAATCCCCCTTTATAGATTTGTATAGATTTGGTTGAAGTCACAAGATGCCATATTCTTCATCTTTATAATGCAAGTTTTCTTTCCAGGTAGAAGGACAAGAAAATAATGAGCCAATGCCATAGAAACGCAAAGGGTTAAAGGTTTTTCTTTTACTTTTGTTTTGGGTACGCTTTCTATGCTTTGAACAAATGTGTTTTTCTGCTCAAATTACTTTGAAATTATTGAGAATTTCCATTCCAAATCCTAGATTTTTAGGATTGTTACTTTGAGAAACTGTTTCTCACATTAGAGTTCCCCTCCATGTTGCTCAAAATATAGCTTAGTAAATGCACCTACTTTGCTCTAAGCATACTTAAAAGTTAAAGCAAAAGTATGTATATCAAGACTTTGATATTTTTAATAGTTGGAGTCTGTTTTGCTAATTTTAGTGTGCAGGTCAGCACAAGAGGCATAGTGAGCCTGATGGAAGCTTTCCTCAGGTGAGTTTCAAAATCAAAATTAGGTGCCTGTTTCTTAAAATTAGATTCTGCTGCAGGTTTACAAATTAGACTTTCAGCCCGCATGAATTAGTAGGGATTTTCTTTTTTTTTTACTTGCATAATTGTAATTGATTTAAACATGTATGTCAGAATTCACAGGCCCATACTAACTGTCCTTAATTTCTTTCCTACAGCAGTACTGCTATATGCCAGTCCTGTCTGCATTCTTAAGGGTGCAGTTCAACACATCCTCTCTAGATTATGGTGAAAAAGTATTCCAAAGGAAGTCTTATCAGAGCTAGTGTCAGAAAGAATGACACTACCAATTGGGCATGATCTTCAGCATAGGAAATGTCTTAGGATTTTATGGGTTTTTTTTTTTTTTTTTTCCTAAATTGTGATGCTATACTACTAGTATAGCAAATTACCACATTTCTAAAACATAGTGTGCCTCTGTGAATCTTAACTATATACTGTTTGGGCTTCTTTAAGTTAGTTTGAAGTTTGAAAAGGAAAGACTGAAACTTTAACCAAGAGACTAACACATCTCTTTGTACACCACTTTTCTTCTGTGTGCATCTTAATAACTGGGAGAAGTAATGTATTTCAATCAATATGTTTCCAGTTGCAATTTATATTTTCTAAGAAAATGAAAATGTTTCTGGGTCATCAAAACTTACAAAGCATGAAGCCCTTTTAGTATGACAGCAGAATTTATATAGGTTATTTTTAAAAATCAGATGATTTTCTAAACCGTAACTATTTTAGAACATTATATGAAGAACTTACCTAGTCATAGTTATTTGTAGTCAAGATTTTAACAGCTTGCAACAGGTAATGTTTTGAATATAAATATCTTTCCAAAGTGTTACTAATGGTAAAGAGATAATTTTCTAGGCTTCTATTCTGCTGCTTGAAGTCAGAACTGCTGATGGAGACAAAGGCACGAAAGTGTACGTATTCTGGATTAGCAACCCAGGAACCCATCACTTCTGAAGACGCTAAAACTGTGCTGTCATTTTGTTTTTATATGCATTAAAATATTTGTTTTAAACTGCTGTAGATATGTTTGTGTTCAAACAGGTTAAATTGATCAGCAAACTCAATAAAAGTAAGATGTATAATTATTAAAGTTTTCCATCAAAAATAAATTAAATCATTATGGAATAACATAATATTAGAGCAGGGCTAATAAATCACTTGAACCTAATTATCCTTTATTTATTGTACTCTTGTCCTGTTGCTGTTCTTTTCTGCAGGAGGGAAGACCCCTGACCCCAAAATGAATGCTAGGACTTACATGGATGTAATGCGAGAACAACATTTGACTAAAGAAGAGGTATATGAATTTGCTTTTTACTGTATTTTTCTGTGTATAATGCACTCCTTTGTATAATGTACACCCATGTTTTTGGCCCAGACTTTCAGGAAAAGAATGTTTTTCGTTTTAATTTTTAATTCAGACTTTTATTTGTTAATATGTAGGTGCTATGTTTTATAAAGAAACTTTAGCATTTATTTTTTATGTAACAAAATAATTAGAAAACACAAAAAAAGTAAAGATACAAGAAGCTTTTCTTCCTGTTGCCTCCACAATCTGATGATGCTGTTATTATTATCTTTAGCATATTTAGTAACTGTTAGCTTACAGCTTGCAGTATCTCTATTTTTGTGAAAATACCAGCGTGATTGCTAACTCCTGCCAGAAGTATACAAAGAGTAATGTTGCACTGTTTACTTCATGGTAATAAAATCAGCATCACCTATCTTACTAAGTGAGAGTCCCTTCCTCTGTGGACAACAATATATCGCTTTTCATTTTGTTGAAATTGCTTTTGTTGCAAGTTCATTGTGTATGTTCTACAAAACTGACTATTGTATTCCAGGGTAGTATTTTGCATATGAATATTAACGATTTCTAAAGTTACAGTTTAACTCAGATGCATTAACAAAAAGAATTAAAATCATTTGTATAGAAAGGAATTAGTACTACCCATGTGTCATGCACATCCTTATTTTTCCCTCACAAATTTGGGCAAAAATGTGTGCATTATACACAGCAAAATATGTATTTTAATTGTTGTAAAAAATATAAAGAAATTGGGATTGACTTTGTTTTCATTATTTGTTGCACAAATAATATTTTAATTTACTGTTTAATATTTAGTATTAATAAAAATTAAGTTGAAAAGACCCTTACTCAAAATTCTGTCATCTCCCAAATTATACTTCATATTTCTATATCCTTTTCTAATCCCTAATCCCTTGGTCACATATATATTGATAGATCTTATAGTGAATGTATCTGTGGGGAGAAGACATTGATGGTATATGTCTGCCACCAGTGTCTAAGGAAAATCCAAATAAATTATTTGGGAAAAATCCCTTATTGTCAGTAAGATTCAATGTGCATGTAGGTGAATTCTGAAGAATTCTTGCTGCCCTATAACATACATCACTTCATTTTAATAGTTTTGACTCCTTAATTTTCTTATGACTATATATTTGTATAAGGATTAAGTGGAAGTAATGTAACCCCATTTAATGCAGGGTAAATTAAATGTACATTTGTTATGATTGCATATAATACATAGTTAAAACAGTTTTTACATTTTTTACTTTTTACCATTTTTTTCTTTCTTGTTACCGTCCTCATTGTTGCTTGTGTTTAAATGAAACTTTTCCAGTGTAAGCCATTTACTTCTCCACTATTGACTGGATTCTTTTCCACTGTGTAAAGGAGGGTGCTTCCTCATTTGTTTTATTACTTGCTTATCTATTATGCAGAAAGATATTGTATAAAACTAAAAGTACAAAAAAGAGGAGACAAAGGAATGAGATCACAAGTAATGTTCATAGAAAGGAGAATGAAGATCAAAGAAAACTGAAAAAAGAAATTTCTAATGATATAAAAATATATTGAATATTTTTAAAAGATGTTCATTGCTTATTTGTGTTTTCCAGAGAGAAATTAGGCAACAACTAGCAGAAAAAGCTAAAGCTGGAGAACTAAAAGTCGTCAATGGAGCAGCAGCTTCCCAGCCTCCCTCAAAACGAAAACGGCGTTGGGATCAAACGGCTGATCAGACTCCTGGTGCCACTCCCAAAAAGCTCTCAAGTTGGGATCAAGCAGAGGCAATTAAAACTCTTCTTTTTTTTGTTTTTGTTTTGTTTTACTATTACCAGGGATTATTATAGTCTATGCTCCTGTTGCAATAACAAGATACTGCAGACTGAGATATAAACAGGCATTTACTTTCTCATGCTGGGGACAAGATCAGGGTACCAGCAGGGTTGGGGTTTGATGAGATCTACATCTCTTTTTGTGGCTTGCAAATGGCCACCTTTTGCTGTGTTCACAGGAGTGTGGGTGTGTGGGTGTGTGGGTGTGTGCGTGGTGGGGTGGGGGAAGGCTTAGTTCTAGTGTCTCTGAAGGAGACTGGCTGTGTCAGGTTAATTTATGATCTCATTGAACTTAAATTATTTCACTAAAGATCCAGTCTCCAAATTAGTCAAATTGAAGCATTGTAGTGCTCGATATATGAATTCTTTAGGAGTTACACTTTAGTTTATAACACAGTCAAGATACGTACCTTTTGGTAGTGCCAAACATAGACATGCAAACATATCACATTATAGAGGTTGAGGACAGTATAGTGGACTTCTCATTTTCTGGATTGGTAATTTAGGCCTCTGACCATTGATGTTGAATGGAGAGTGCTACTGCATTTCCTTTCCTTCCCTTTCCTCCCTTGTTCCCTTTTCTCCCCTGTCTTTCCCTACTTTCCATTCTTTTCTTTCTTTCTGTTTATTTTTGTTCTTACTGTCCCAGGGAGAGATAACCTGGGATATAACCAGGGTTCTTGAGATCTATGTGGAGTTTGCTCAGCCAGAGGTGGCAGACTTAACCACTATTTTACCAGGGTGCACCACTACTATGTTTTTGTTTTGGCTGCCCCACCCCCCACCCCCATCCCAGGTTTGCAAAGCTGGGTCCTTGGACTTTACATGGTTTGCCCCTGAGCCACTAGAACACACACCCATTTTAATTACTTTTTAAGCAGAGAATTCAGTGAGGTTAATTAGACTCACAGTATTTTACAACCATTATCACTATTTCCCACGCTTTATTATCATTGTCCTACCAATTTGGTAATACTTCAGCATAATTCTGTTACTCTTCCCACCCCAAGGATTTTGTGTGTTTTATCACCTGTAAGACTCCTCATGATGCTTTTTCCCCCCCTTTTGTTCCCCCTCTTTTGTTTGCATTGTTATATGATTTTCAGGATATTGAGTTTACTGCTCAGTCTCTGCATTTTATATCACACTCACCACCAGTGTTCTAGGACTTTTAACCACTACCACTGTATTCCTTCATTTGTTCCTGCCCCTCTCCCACTTCCATGGTAGCCAGTCTTGTGTTCTGTGGATTTTGTTTTGTTTTGTTTTGTTCGATTCTTCCTTTTTCCTGGATAACTTTGATTCCGATTTTCTCAAGTAGAGACAAATAACAAACAAATAATAGTACAACAAAAAAAAACTGCACAGGTACCCACTATGAAATCTGCCACTTATGCATGTGTTTCTCATCTATTCTGATTTCTTTTCTGTTACAAGTAAATTATTGGTGTAGGTTGACCATCTAAAGATACTCTTCTCACTTATGTGTCATTTCCCATTACTTTTTACTCAAGGACCCTTGTGTAATGTCAGTTTCTCCTATTGTCATCAGCAAGCAAATTTTTCTCATTTTCATCTTAAAAAGAAACCAGAGATCACAATGCCATCCCTTGACCTTCGCAGTGCCCTCCAGCTAACATCTCATTTCTTTTTTTTTTTAAACCTGAAAATGCGTTGAATGAGTTGTCTGTACTTTCTTTTTCTGCTTATCTAGTTTTTTGCCAGAACTACTCTGCCAAAAACTCTTGTCAAGGTCACTTGATGTTTGTTGCTAAATACAGATAAGTCTTAGTTTTCCTGTTACTAAGTATGTCAGTAATAGTATTTGACATTCCTTGATAACCTTTTCTTTCTTAGCCTCTGGACCTTAGTCTCTTTATTCTCCTGTTATTATCCTCACTGCTGCTCCTTACTCTTGTTCCTATATCCTCCTTAATTTTAACTTTGGGGTGCTCAGTCTGGGATCTCTTTATTTTCTGTCTACACTTCTCACTCCCTAGGTTCTCATTCTTCTCTTTAATTCCGGACTAACTTTAAAAGCTGAGAAAGAAATTTGTCCTGGTATCTGTTTAACTATATGTTTAATGACAACTACACAGAAGAGTTTGTTAGTTTTACAGAAACTGTAATCATTCTGCTTATTTAATGTAAATCCGTAATTCTAACTGTCTTTGGGAATTGCCTTGGATAATAGAAATTATTTTCTACCTAATTCATCAGGAAGGACAGTTGCCAAAAAGGAGATTTTGAAAAATGTATGTGCTTTACTTGCTTAATCAAGAATTTCTCAACCCTAAGTAATATATAGAATTTTTTTTTTCTTTTGAAGACAGGAAGAGAAAGGAGGAGGAGGCATCTTTATTTTATTTTTGTTTAGTTGTTCACACTGGTCGCTTCCTCCTAGACCTGGGACTCCAACCCAGGAGAATGTGACTTGCTCTTTTGGAGGCAGTTGAACCTACGTCTGCTCCACCAGGATGTGCTCTTATATAAACTCTTTTTAATGGAAAAATATTGATTCTTACATTTGTTATATATGCACTTTGCAAACAGAGCTCCATAGAATTCTTGTGTTTAGAAGAGCATCCATCTTTCAAACACATAAACCTATACTATAAAACCTGGAATACTAAATTTAAATACAGATTTTGTTTTGCTTATCACCTGCTGCTTTGTATGCTATTGTTTGTGCTGTACAGGATCTTTTGCTGTAGCATGTTATCTGATTGTTACTTGCCCCTCTTCAAACATCCTTGTAATCTTTCTTTTTTTTTTTCTTTTTAACTAATCTTGTCAACATTAGTTAGGGTAATATTACTCCAAATGTGACTGTAGATATAAACTCATTTCAAGGATTGAAATGATGAAGCTGTATAGGGTTATAAGATTAATTACCCAGATGTTCTTAAATGTGCTTGTATTAAACATAATTGATTGAAAACACAAAAAAATAGTTTCTTATCATCTCAACCGTAGTTGGAGAAGTATACTGATATAATTGAAACGGAAATTCTTTTGATTGCAGATCTAGACAGAGAAACCTTTGTGATTGTCCCCAAATCACACAGCTAAGCTATTAATGGTATATCCAAGATCCATTCCCAAAATACATTTTCAAGCTATGAGTTTTTTCACTACTCCAAATGAGAACTTTGTAAGTTGATTTTAGTCATGAACATTTACTAGTAAGCAGGTATCTTTGAGGCAGAGTAGTCTTCTCTCTTAAATGTAGAGAATAGAACTAAAATATTGGTTTAAACTTTATTTAACAGAAAATTTCAAGTTATTATATGAGTGTGTAGGTATGTGAAATTTCTTTTTTTCTCTCTCTGTTAAGACCCCTGGACATACTCCGTCCTTAAGATGGGATGAGACACCAGGTCGTGCAAAGGGAAGTGAGACTCCTGGAGCAACCCCAGGCTCAAAAATATGGGATCCTACTCCTAGTCACACACCAGCAGGAGCTGCTACTCCTGGGCGAGGTGATACACCAGGCCATGCGACACCAGGTCATGGAGGTGCAACTTCCAGTGCTCGTAAAAACAGATGGGATGAGACCCCCAAAACAGAAAGAGGTACTGCTTGTGGAGTTTGGGTGAAATGTTGACATTTGATGAGTGGTAGGATGATAGGCCCAAATCTTTTCTCCATAGTGTTGGGAAGACAGGTAAATAGCCAGCTGGTTGGGGATAGGTAAAGAGCTGAGAGGTCAAATGCCTCATTCTTTGCTCTGCTTGAAGAGATCTAGGGTTTTTTTTTTTTAGGAAGAACATTAGGAGAGTATAAAGTTTGTAGATTATGATACTCTTGTTTTCTGTTATACAATATACATAATAGAAAATGTACTGTTTTATCCATTTTTAAATACACAACTTGGTGGTATTAAATATATTCATTCCCTTGCAACCGTCACCATTATTTATATATAGAAATTTATCATCACCCAAGTAAAAACCCTGTACTCATTAAACAGCAACTTCCTCATTCCCTCCTTCCAGTCCCTGGTAACCTCTATTCTATTTACTGTCTCTGTAAGTTTGCCTGAACTTCGTTTATGTGTATGTGTACTATTGAAAGCTTTTTTCATTAACTTTGCAAGGTTGGCTGTTGTAAGTTATAATTTAAAGGTGCATCTGCTGTGTTAGCTTTTAATATAAAATACATTTTAATATAGTAACATGTTATTAACGTGAGGATTAAAAGTAGTAGTATAGACTTATGCATACAGTAATCTCAACTGTGTGGAGAAATGAAAAGTGACTTAAAGAAACAGCTCTCTGGGTCATATAACGTTTAAGAAAAAAATATTTTTTTGACAGTGGTTAAAATTTCAGATTTAATCACTCTCTTCTCTTTGCAGATACTCCTGGGCATGGAAGTGGATGGGCTGAGACGCCACGAACTGATCGTGGTGGAGATTCTATTGGTGAAACACCAACTCCTGGAGCCAGTAAAAGAAAGTCACGTTGGGATGAAACACCAGCTAGTCAGATGGGAGGAAGCACTCCTGTTCTAACCCCTGGAAAAACACCAATTGGCACACCAGCCATGAATATGGCTACCCCCACTCCAGGTAGACCCTCTCTCATTTGAAATAACTTAATTTTTTTGGAAATACTTGAATTTTTTTGTTTGTGGCTTTCTGTGTGCTTTTAGCATCCACTTTTAGCAGGAATAACAGGATATATAAAGAAGTCTTGTTTGAGTTTCTAATGTAAAAACAATTAAATATTAGAATTGATCTTGACTGTCTTATATCCTTAGAATCTTGTAAAGATAGCCTGCTAAAGAAATTTGCTTTTTTGGTAGGTCACATAATGAGTATGACTCCTGAACAGCTTCAAGCTTGGCGGTGGGAGAGAGAAATTGATGAGAGAAATCGCCCACTTTCTGATGAAGAATTAGATGCTATGTTTCCAGAAGGATATAAGGTAATAAATGATGAATGTGAATGTGGCTGTATTTAGAATGTAATCTCCCTGGCCCCAGGTATCAAATCTGCATCTTTGGAGCTTTATAAGGCCTGCACTTATTCTTGCTGCCTGAGTTACAGGGGTGCTGCACCAGCATGTGAATATTATTTTAAATATACTTTGAAAAGATTTACTGCTTAAATCTAGCTTTACCCAAATTTACTACCCTTCCATGCTTTTAGCTATTTATGATTATATAAGTATATTTACTTTCGGTTCCAGGAAGTAATAGAGATGAATATGTGAACCTTTCATTATTTTTGAAAGATGAGAAATCTTGACTTCTAGGACTTTCTGAGGTTTTGCTTTGAAAACTGCTGCCTTAGGACTATAGAATAATTTTCTGTTAAAGTTTACCAGCAGTCCCAGGATTAAGCTTACATTAGATCATGGTTATATTACTTGACTTTTCATAAGATTTGTATTTAAGTTCGTGGGTTGCTAGTGAACACAAAGAATGTTGTCTCTTAATCATAGCAACTTGAAGTTGTTTTTGAAATGTGAAATATTCCAGGTACCTGGCACTCAGGTACTATTTTGTGGTCTAAACATAGCCTTTGATCATATAGCTGTTTCATAACTTGGGCTGGAACGTAAGTCATGTGATGAACTTTATAGAGCTTTTTTGCCACTGTCTGTTGCTTTTAGCAGTTTGTATGTGTATATTTTTATATTTTATATTTTATATTTTTATCCCTGTCATTAGACATTTCATTAGACATTTCATTAGAGTAATTCAGGTTTGCATACATTAAAACTTACATTTGCATACATTAAAACTTACAGTCTCCATATTGCTGTGGGTATAGACACTCTAAAATATGCTATTAAATGCTTAAGTGTCCTAGTTGTAGTCATCGATTTCCTTAGTATCAATAAGAGGAGAAACATCCTGCTTTAGTGAATCCCACTAATCCTACTGATAGGTAAAATCTGTTTGTGATCTAAAATTTAGTAGACTGTTAAATTCTTAGTTTATAATTGGTAACAGGGGACTTGAAATCGATTTGCTTTTGTAGTGCAGTGGTTTTCATGAGTGATTTTTAATTTCATTCATACATTAAAATTTTTTTTTAAGGAAAGGGACAGGCAGGGAGAGAGAGGAGGAAGAAGCTATTTATTGTTCGTCTTCGTTGTTACCCCTGGCCCCGAATCTCAACCTGGGTCCTGGGGATGTATGTGGTCTACATCTAGTGGCCTTATCTCTTAGGCCACCAGGGCATGCCTAGGACCTTTAATACATTATGTGCATTTTAAGAGCTTATTTTCATTTTTGATTGTGATCAGAATTTTCTAAACTTTGTTTTATGATAATCTCATTTTCCCATTTTCTTAATTTAAATTTTAGTTAGCAAATGAGAACTACAAATAGAAAAATACAGTTAATGTTAATTTGTGTTTATAAGCAAAAAACTTCCTAGCTATAAATGGTAAAATATTTTAATCACAAATATTATTGCTTCTTACAGTATAAAGTCAAGAAAATTCTAAACTGTCTTTTAAATGTATTAGGTACTTCCTCCTCCAGCTGGGTATGTGCCTATTCGAACTCCAGCTCGAAAACTGACAGCAACTCCAACACCTTTGGGCGGCATGACTGGTTTCCATATGCAAACTGAAGATAGAACTATGAAAAGTGTTAATGACCAACCATCTGGAAATCTTCCATTTTTAAAACCTGATGATATTCAGTACTTTGATAAACTTTTGGTAAGTAAGAATAGCAGAAATAAAATATTGTATTTTTATTTGGGAGTTATAAATCCTACCTCAGCATACCTTTTTTTTTCCCTTTTTGCTATTAGGTTGATGTTGATGAATCAACACTTAGTCCAGAGGAACAGAAAGAGAGAAAAATAATGAAGTTGCTTTTAAAAATTAAGAATGGAACACCGCCAATGAGAAAAGTACGTGCCAGTTCATTAGATCATGTTCAGTATAATTTTGTGTTTAGAAATTTATTATTTATCTTTACCTGGGGTATGAAGCAGGGAAGATTATATGTGAAGGATTTAGCTTTATAACCAAAGTATTTTATGCTGTTAAGGATGTTGAAGAATGAGATTCTCCTTTTTGTTCTCAAGGCCTTTAGAATATGCTGAAGACTTAGGTAATTAGTGGAATTTTGTGAGGAATTGTGTTAGCATCATATGTGGTTTGAAGACTGGAGAAGTTAAGAAGTTAACATCTTAGGGGAAGCGGGAAGTTAAGGAATTTTATATACATCCCTGTGGCTTCATTGTTCTACTGTTATTCTTTCTGAAAACATTAAACTTGTGTCACTGTTCAAACTTCAGAGTAATTTTAGTGAGAACTTTATATACCGCGTCTATGAGGTTTACATTAAATATTTACATTAAATATTAAGTTATAGAAAATGCTAGGATAATTTGCTTATTCAAAATGCTTAACTATGAAAAAGTACATACCTTTTCACCTTTTTTTCTCCTCTCCAGGCAGCGTTGCGTCAGATTACTGATAAAGCCCGTGAGTTTGGAGCAGGGCCTTTGTTTAATCAGATTCTTCCTCTGCTGATGTCTCCTACACTTGAGGATCAAGAGCGTCATTTACTAGTAAAAGTTATTGATAGGATATTATACAAACTTGATGATTTAGTTCGACCATATGTGCACAAGGTTTGTTCTTCTCAAATAGTATTTCTCTTGATTTGGTATTTTTTTAATGATAAAAGGGATTAAAGGAGGACAGTTTCTTAAACCAGCTCATTTATAAGTTTTTGTAATTCTAAAATAGCTAATAGCTGTTGTTACACATTCACAGAAAGGGAAATTTCACCGCCTTGCAGTGAACTTAAAATCAATGATAAGTTTACATATCTTCCCAGAACTTTTTCTTTGTACAGCATTTGTCACATCTGTAAAAATACATGCATTTTATAGATATAACTTTTTGTTGTATGTACTACAATAGACATATTTTTTTTCATTTGCCTTTTTTGATAGTGTTAGAATGAGAAAATAATTTCTGTTCCATGCAGTTTAGTTTTAAAAGCCAGTTTTTTGCAGATGGTAATTATGGATTAGAATTGTATAGTGTTAGGTGTGTACTTTTTAAAAAATAATAATATTGAATATTTGTTAGTCTATGGTTAATAATTCTCCCAAATTTTCATCTTTATGTGGAGTTTGAAATTGTGTAATTAACATTTTGATTATGTCCCTTTGTTATCAAAGTCCTGGTAATTGTAGCTGTAAATATCCTTTATGTTCTAGTGCCTTCCACTGCCGCTATAATACACTGCATGTATTATTCTCTTGCATAAATATGGCATCATAAACTGATGTAAAATCGTAGCTCTCTTTTTCAGATCCTTGTGGTCATTGAGCCTTTGTTGATTGATGAAGATTACTATGCTAGAGTGGAAGGCCGAGAGATTATTTCTAATTTGGCAAAGGTATTCACATTTTATTTCTAAAGAAGAAAATTTTTTATCTATTGATAAGCATATTTGTTTATAAGAGAAAATGGTGAAGGTTTATATTAACAACTTGTGACTATGTGCTTAATCCTTTTAGGCTGCTGGACTGGCTACTATGATCTCTACCATGAGACCTGATATAGATAACATGGATGAGTATGTGCGTAATACAACAGCTAGAGCTTTTGCTGTTGTAGCATCTGCCCTGGGTATTCCTTCATTATTGCCCTTCTTAAAAGCTGTGTGCAAAAGCAAGAAGTCCTGGCAGGCGAGGCACACTGGTATTAAGATTGTACAGCAGATTGCTATTCTTATGGGCTGTGCCATCTTGCCACATCTCAGAAGTTTAGTTGAAATCATTGAGCATGGTAAGTTATAATATAACTATCTTTTTAAAGATAGCTGTCCTAAAAAATAAATAAAAAGTAAAGATAGTTTCCTGAAAGTTTGTGCTACCAACTTGGAGAAATAAATGCCAGCGCTTTTAAGTGTATAGACAACATGTAGTTTTTGTTATTTTAAAGGAAAGGGGCAGGCAGGAAGAGAGCAGAGGAAAAGACATTAATTTAGTTCATCTTGGTTGTTCCGCCTAGCCCCAGGTCTCGAACCTGGGTTTTTGGGCTGTATGTAAACTATGGCTTTATCTGCTAGACCACCAGGTATGCCTCACATACAGTTTTATATGTGGTTTGTAATAGTATCTGCTAATAAACTGGTTTATATTGACTTTAGCCTAATTTTGTCTAATGTGAACAGATCTGCAATTTGACCAAATGATTATTAGGTATACTGCTAGAATCTGGATGATATTGTGGAAATTAGGTAATGTTACTTGGTTAAATAAAATCTGTGCTTGGTTTCCAGGTCTTGTGGATGAGCAGCAGAAAGTTCGTACAATTAGTGCTTTGGCCATTGCTGCCTTGGCTGAAGCCGCGACTCCTTATGGCATCGAATCTTTTGATTCTGTGTTAAAGCCTCTATGGAAGGGTATCCGCCAACACAGAGGAAAGGTAGACCTACAAATTAGATTTTACTTTTCTTTTTGATTTCATTGAAGTTAGGGAAGCTTAAGTCAATTTATTAAGTATATATATATTTCTCATTGTAAAACAGGGTCTGGCAGCCTTCTTAAAGGCTATTGGGTATCTTATTCCACTCATGGATGCAGAATATGCCAACTACTATACTAGAGAAGTGATGTTAATCCTTATTCGAGAATTCCAGTCTCCTGATGAAGAAATGAAGAAAATTGTGCTAAAGGTAATTGTTCTAAATTTCTAATTGTTCTAAATCCAGATTTGTTAATGATTCAGAGAGAGTTTTGAAGCCTAATTAAAACAAACCAAAAAACCAAATCATGTTAAGCCTGTACCATATTTACCTTTATTTTAAACTTTCAGGTGGTAAAGCAGTGTTGTGGAACAGATGGTGTAGAAGCAAATTACATTAAAACAGAGATTCTCCCTCCCTTTTTTAAACACTTTTGGCAGCACAGAATGGCTTTGGATAGAAGAAATTACCGACAGGTAACAATTAGTATGAAAACTTACTTCAAAACTTTTTTCAGTCAGTTTGAATCCATGTTAAATGTTTTGCCCTGACGATCTCAAATCTACACTTGCTTGTGAAAGGAAAGGCTTGTTTTAGCCTATTAACTTCTAACAGCTCTTTGTTGCATAAATGAATCTCTTATCTGTCTAGGCAAAATATGAATACAGTTTTACCCTTAAATTGCCTTGAGTTAAACTCCCAGGTAAATTGTTTCAGTTCTTTTTTTTAACATTTCTTTTTGAAGTTCAGTTGTTCTCATTGGTTGTTCCTGGCTCTTGAACCCAGCACCTTGAGATGTATGTGGGACTGCTCCCAAGGTGCGCTAGACTGCTAGGCCACCGGGACGCTCCCTGTTTTAGTCACTTTCAAAGTCTTAAAATTAGGACGCATGAAGTATCTTTAGGATATTTGATTTTCATGATGTCTTTTTCCTTGGAAAAGCAGTAAATTAAGTTTTTTCCTCTTTTTTTAGTTAGTTGATACTACTGTGGAGTTGGCAAACAAAGTAGGTGCAGCAGAAATTATATCTAGGATTGTGGACGATCTGAAAGATGAAGCTGAACAGTACAGAAAAATGGTCATGGAGACAATTGAGAAAATTATGGGCAACCTGGGAGCAGCAGATATTGATCATAAACTTGAAGAGCAACTTATTGATGGTATTCTTTATGCTTTCCAAGAACAGACTACAGAGGTACTGATACTAATTATTATGGCGAGTTGCCATTTACTTCTATTTGTAGAAAAGCATATTGCTTTTCAAGTAAATTTTATCAGGTAAACAATCAGATTTGAAGTAATTTTCAAATGTTCTTGTTCTTAGTTGGCTACCAAGTGGTATTCTTCAAATTTTTACATTGTATTTTAACAGTGAAGTTTATTATTTCTTCTGTTCACAACGTTATATTCATTTTGGGATATTGAAATTGAATCTCAGTCCGATTTCACATTTTACGCACCACCAAAGTTAATTTTATTTTTTTAAAAAAGCTAATGTTTAGTTAATTGGAAAATATCAAATATTTTGATACTAGTTACAAACTAAATTCTAGCTCCCAGTGAATATAATTTTTAATTTAGCTTTTCTTTCTTTCTTTTTTTTTAAATAATAGGACTCTGTAATGTTAAATGGCTTTGGCACAGTTGTGAATGCTCTTGGCAAACGAGTCAAGCCTTATTTGCCTCAGATCTGTGGTACAGTTTTGTGGCGTTTAAATAACAAATCAGCAAAAGTTAGACAACAGGCGGCTGACTTGATCTCTCGAACAGCAGTTGTCATGAAGACTTGTCAAGAGGTAAAGATTTCTGTCAACATTCATTTTTCTTTACTGGATAGTTTAATGCAAATAATACCAATTTAACATCATGTATTTTATTACAGGAAAAATTGATGGGACACTTGGGTGTTGTTTTGTATGAGTATTTGGGTGAAGAGTACCCTGAAGTATTGGGCAGCATTCTTGGCGCACTGAAGGCCATTGTAAATGTAATAGGTATGGAATTTGCTGGTCACATAAGATCTTTTTATCCTTTTTAAGAACTTTTTTTTTTTTTTCCCAAGTAAATTGTAGAACCATACTTAGGAGTTTAGTAATGATTTCTGGTACTCTTATTAAAAACACTTGAAAATTTATAGTAGAGCCTGTCACAGAAATCATGTCTCCCAAAACTCCACTATTTATATTCTATTTTAAAGAGAAGTCAACTTTAGGACCTGCAAGAGGGTAGGAGTAGTTCTCAAAAATCTTTAAAAGTCATAGAATAGAGGATCCTAATAAAAATAATATCTCACCTGAAAATGTATTTATTCCATTGAGGGGGAAAAAGATAACTTTGAAATTTAAGTTTCAGGACAAAATATTAGTCAGCCCTAAATTATTAAGTGATTTTTGCAGGTTTTTGTTCTTGCTATCAAGTTCAGGGAACCTGACCAAGGAGAAAAGTGAATTGAGTTATTGTTACCTTGTTTTCATTTGTATCCAGTTCTTAGAAACTATCCAGTCAGTTTCCTAAACCAAAGTGAAAACATACTTACATTACAAATGCTCTTGGTTATAGAGAATTAAGCTTTTATCCTTTAAGGAAATAGCAAAGCAAATAAATGATCTCTGTGTTTTAATCTTTCATTGTAGTTGAACATGACTTGCTAACTTCTCTCGGGTTTAGCAGATCAAAATCTAGCAGGTGGTCAAGATAGCTGGCTGTGATAGCTAGCCATTGTTCTTGTTTTAGTATGAGATTTTCTTGCAGAAGAGGAAATCTTTGAGCTTTTGCATAAATATAATACCCATTTCAGTCCTGTCCTCTGTACCTCAAGATAGCTACTTAACCCAGTCAGTTACTTGGCCATTTATATGGCTTTGGTTTACAGGGAGTTTGTAAATCATATTTGTAGGGAAACATGGGGAAAAGCAATGGAGAGAGAATCAGAGCAAACAGTTTTAGTTAGAGCAAGAGCCCCTGCCAGCTGCCTCCTTTTTTCTCTCTTCATAGGTGTAAATACCATCCAAGTATACCCTGCATTGCAGGGAGACTGGAGATCTGTTTGTTTTGCAGTTAAAGGGTAAGGGGGCCCTTTCTGGAAAATTTTGCTTTAATTTACATGTCTACCTCTGGCTTATATTGCTGTGTATGGCCAGAACATAAGCTTGTCCCCGTATTTAAATGTCAGTGTACAAATACATTTCAGAGACAAATAAAATTTTTGGTTGTTGAGTGTCCATCATTCCTTAAATCACTTCACTAATTTCTTTCATTTATATGCATAATCAGAAGTTGTTAATAAAAACTTAAAACAATTCTGAGTCTGGTCAGAATCCGGCTTTCTTTTTCTATAGGCAGCTGTAAGCTTATATTTATGCCTAGTCATGTATATTACATTGCTAAGTAAAAGAAAAAATGAACAAAGGTTGCAGTTCAAATGTTAATTTGATAGTTCTTGACTTCTTTTAAATAGGTATGCATAAGATGACCCCACCGATTAAAGATCTGCTGCCTAGACTTACCCCCATCTTAAAGAACAGGCATGAAAAAGTACAAGAGAATTGTATTGATCTTGTTGGACGTATTGCTGACAGGTAAGCAAATTACCTAAATGTTTTTATAAGCATTATTGGCTTTCTTAGTATTTGGCCTCGATTCACTTTGCAAAATTTGCCTTATGTTGCGAATGTAAGTATATATGATCAGGCTATCTATTACTAATATTTACAGTGAAATTTTAGTTTGGTGGCAGTACGGTTTTGAAATGAAACTCCTTTCTTAAAGGTTAGTCAGACTTTAGTGCTTAAAATGAGTTGATAATTGTGTATTGATCTGAATTTATAAATGTATCCTTTAAGACTTATAAGAAACATTTTATTTTAAATTAGGGGAGCTGAATATGTATCTGCAAGAGAATGGATGAGAATTTGCTTTGAACTTTTAGAGCTCTTAAAAGCTCACAAAAAAGCTATTCGAAGAGCCACAGTCAACACATTTGGTTATATTGCAAAGGCCATTGGGTGAGTGTTATTTGCTTTATATTTTTTTACTTTGTAATAAATCTGTTAAAAATTCTCTGTCTATAGATCTTTTAATGCATGAGATAAGTAAGAAGTTGAGAAAGATTTTAACCACTGACCTTCAGTGTTTTTTAAATGTTTTCTTAAAGTTTCTAATTGAATCCAAATAGATGGGAAGTTTTTTAATTTCATTTTATCACACTTCAGATATTTCCAGAGAGAGAAACATTTTCAGAATAATTTCAAATTTTTGTTAGTTGTTTTTTAGGATATTGCTTTAAAATATTAAGGCCACTTTTTTAAGCAGTCAGCACAATTCAAATCTCATGTTAATGTTTTATGTATTTGAAAAATATTTTTCTAAAATTAATCCATAGACATATTGAATTACATTGATGTTACTAGATAATCTGTGGATACTTGCTTCCATTCTATTAGAACCAAACTAGAAGAAATAGTCATTTGTAGAAAATGACACTACATATAAATATGGCTTAATAACAAAATATTTTCAATCAATAGAGTATTTAAAAAGGCAGGTCAATTAGAAAGAGTGTTCCCGTGCCTCTTCTTTGATAACAGTATATTTATTTATGTGGTGAGATAGTAAGATTTTGCAGTGAATAGCTGTTATGCTGTCTTTTTAGCACCTTTGTTCCTCTTAGTTCATAGTAAGCTAAATGCTTGCAGGAGAATAGATGTAGTAAAAGAAGGAAAGGGAGGGAAAATAGTATATGTGGGGCCATTGGAGACCAGTTTGGATACTATTAGAAGGTTGCCTAGGTTTGGTGTCCATGTTCAAAGCATGACATTTCTTTATAGGAAATTAAATCAGAAAATTTACTAAAAACAAAATCACATTTGAATTTTTTCTATAGAACTGACATTTTAATTTAAATGAAATTAAATAGAAATAATGTCAGTGACTTGAAAGTATCATTTTATCATAAAATTACTGAGCTCTCCATAATTACCATAAAGTTTCATTCCTTTGTTTATTTCATTTTCTTTGAAACATTTTTACTTGTAATCTAACAGTTTGCTGACATGCCTTTTTTTTTTTTCCTCTCTTTTTTTTTCCCCCTAGCCCTCATGATGTGTTGGCTACCCTTTTAAACAACCTCAAAGTTCAGGAAAGGCAGAACAGAGTTTGTACTACTGTAGCAATAGCTATTGTTGCTGAAACATGTTCACCCTTCACAGTACTACCTGCCTTAATGAATGAATACAGAGTTCCTGAACTGAATGTTCAAAATGGAGTGTTAAAATCCCTTTCCTTCTTGTTTGAGTATATTGGTGAAATGGGAAAGGACTACATTTATGCTGTAACACCATTACTTGAAGATGCTTTAATGGATAGGTAAGTGATTTGAACTGAATGCAAGAAAATAGTTAATAATTCTTTCGTTTAGATTTTTATTATTGCCAGGTGAAGCAAAGATTTCTTTTAAGCTTTTGAACTACTGATCATAGCCTGGCAGACTCACCCTGTCCTCATTGCAGGTCCCCAATTATTCAGATTATAATAAAGTAACCACTGATAGAGTACTACTCTATTTTACAGTCAATCCCTGGTAATTTAATCATCTAGGCTGACAAATAGCTTTAACCACAAAAGTAACTCAAGCATGTGTAAAGGAAAGCTCAAGGTCTAAGTGGTAAGCTAAAGAACTGTTTCATTAGCTATTTATTTTTCAGAAAAGTCACTCTTATGTTAGAGCCCATTCAGTTCCTTTTGTATACAAATTAAAGCTACTCATTAATTAGCTTCCAAAAGGGAGATTTAACAGGTCACAAAGTTTATCGCAGGGTGTGTATGCAAGACATGAAATTCAAATAAGAATTGTGCTCTGTAAAAGTCTAGCTGTACCAGGCTAAGTAAAGTAGGAGCAAATCATACTTGCTTTATATTCCTCAGTGAGATAATGCCTGAGCATCATAGTGTAGTATTGATGTATGTTACCTGCAGTAGAAAATTATATGTACAAAGGTATAGCTCCATTGCAAATTACAAAATAAAATAGTACTTTTGTTGAAAAATGTATTGAGGACCACTGTTTTACAATGTTGCTGAAAAGAGTAAACATTATTACAGTAAATAAATATGCTAGTAAGGTTGTTTTTTTTGTTTTGTTTTGTTTTTGGTAACTTTAGACTATTCTTCCTACTTTTTGAGGGCAAAGAATGAACTCATTTTTATACTTATTACAGAACCATTATCTGAGGTTCATATTCAGTTGAGTGTTTAGAATGAATAACTCCAGGAATTGCCATAAACAAAATCAGTTATGTTTATACATAGGGGGTGATAGTTCTTAATTCTGTGGATTTGAAAGTATTGGTTTTTTCTTCCTCTCCCCATAATGAGTTCTTTTTTTTCTTTTTAAGTAAAGGTGCAGGCAGGTAGGAAGAGAGAGTGGAAGCATTTTATTTAGTCGTTCACATTGGTTGTTCCTGCCAGCCCTGCGTCTTGAACCCAGGATCTTGGGATGTATATGGGACAGCTTCCAGGATGTACTATATACTGCTAGGACACCAGGAGTTCCTTTAATTCTTGAATGAAACTTAAAATTTACAAGGGGGCAGGACTGAAGTTTAATGTAGTTCTCTATTGTATATAAGTATTGAGTTACTTAAATTTTTTTAACTGTATAGTAAAATGAGAGATCACTGTTAGTCATTTCATAGGTGCAAGTCATGTATCCTTCTTTAGTAGCATGCTAAAATGTATGTTGCATGAGGCTCTTGCTCCTATTTCTTTCAAAGATTAATTAGAAAATGACTTATTTTTGAACCATAGTTGAAGGGATTTTTAAACAATTAAAGCAAAAGTTCTTATGTAGAATCAGGAGTCATAAAAAGGCATTTTATGTCAGTGCATAAGGTGTTAAGGATGACTGCGTTTGTTCATAGTACTGAATTAGTAATTTAGTTTCTAATGGGCAGGGAAATATTTCCTGAAGAAGTATGACTATGTCTTAACAAGAGCATTTTTTCCCACCTCATTACAGGGACCTTGTACACAGACAGACTGCTAGTGCTGTGGTGCAACACATGTCTCTTGGAGTTTATGGATTTGGTTGTGAAGATTCTTTGAATCACTTGTTGAACTATGTATGGCCCAATGTGTTCGAGACATCTCCCCATGTAATTCAGGCAGTTATGGGAGCCCTGGAGGGCCTGAGAGTTGCTATTGGACCATGTAGAATGTTGCAGTATTGTTTACAGGTGAGTTAAATATTTTTTAAAATTCAGTGAAACCAAACTCAATGAAAAAAATAATTTTATTATAATAAGTCACCAAACCTAATAGCAGTAGGATATATATTGTACCATCTGGAAAAATAGTTGTGGTGGGAGGGAGGTTAAATTTTTTCTTTGCTCATCAGTTAAGTTTTCCCTCTTCTTAAAGAGAAATATTTTGAATCAGTCTTTGTTAGTTGTGTTAAGTTTATGTATAATCTTGAAAATGGAGATAATAAAACTTTTTGTTTACTTTTAAGGGTCTCTTTCACCCAGCCCGGAAAGTCAGAGATGTCTATTGGAAAATTTACAACTCCATCTACATTGGTTCACAGGATGCTCTCATAGCACATTATCCAAGAATCTACAATGATGATAAGAACACCTATATTCGTTATGAACTTGACTATATCTTATAATTTTATTATTTTGTGTTCAATGCACAGCTGTTTCACACCTTACACTTGCTTCGATTTGGTGATGTAAACTTTTAAACATTGCAGATCAGCATAGAACTGGTCATAGAGAAAGAGCTAGAAATCTGTAGCATGATTTTTAAATAACCTGTCTTTGTTTTTGATGTTAAATAGTAAACGCCAGTAGTTACCAAGAACACAGTGATTACACATGCTATACTGGAGGATTTTCATTTTTAATTCATCTTTATGAAGATTTAGATTTCATTCCTTGTGTTTAAAGGGAATGTTTAATTGAGAAATAAACATTTGTGTACAAAATGCTAACTTGTGTGTGTTTTTTGAACATGACTTGTAAAATGCGGAACTTTGATAAAGTATTGGATTGTGTAGAATAAGTGGTTAATTTCATTTTCTGTCATCTGGATTATAGGAAGTAGCAGAATACAAATTATATAAAGTGATGGCATTTTTTTTGTCAAAAATTATTGTTTTGTTGATAATGACAACAAAAAGAGTAGCTTTGGGGTTGTTCACCTCGAACTAGCACAATTGTTCCATCACCATAGAAGAATATAGAGCGCCTTTGCTGAACTGTCTTGAATATTATTTTGCACTTACATAGCGCCTTTCATCTCTTGATTTCTCAAAATGCTTTATGAATGTTTAAGAAAGTGATTCAGGTCATATCCCACTCGACAAGTTTTTAATATTTAGAAAGTGGAGAAAAGTACCTTCACTTCAATACTGTCTTCTTTTGGGAGTAAGGCTACTTGAGTAATGCTCATAAAATAAAACCGCCTTCGAGTTCTTTCCTGTCGTAAGCTGCTACTCAACAATGTATTCAGTAGATTGTTGAGCACCTACTGTGTAAAGCCACCGTGCTAACTGGAGGGGTTGCAGAGGTGCTTTCAACTTGCTCTTTACCCTTAGGAAATACAGTGTAATGGAAAAGGGAAGACACATCTAATAACAGATTACTTAAGATACTGTGATATTAGAGAATGGCAGCAGCTAAAATATCTAGGTTGGTTTAGTTTTGCTTTCAGTGACTAGATAAATTGATGTATAGTTGTCAAGTGTAAACAGATTCTAAAGGAACCAAGCATTAACCCTTAGTATTTTTGCCAAATATTTTAAGTATATTTTCAGTGTTTTTGAATTTTCAGGCCATAAGTTTCTTAATTTTAGTTCTTTTCCTACCCATAGCTGTTTAGTTTTGTCTCCCTATGTTAGTACTTCTCTGATCGCCACTAGGAAGTGAGATTCTGTAGAAGCAGCATAAGCTGAGGAGGACTGTGCCACTGTAAACTGTTGTGCTGAGACTGGGAGATTTGTGGCTTGTTTTGTAAACATTCAGAGTTTCCTATTTTTGAGGCTTATATGAGAAATGACTTTTAACTGACTGATCTTAACAGTTTGAGGTCTTGAGAAAATTTATATTCTCACTTAAAAGTGTTTGCAGAGCTTCAGTTTGCTGAGGACCTTGCTCTTTCTGGACAGTATACCTGTGCTTTGTAACGGCAGTTATGGAGTAAAGAGGTCATTAGGCCTGAAGTGACTTTTTACTGATAGAAATTTGAGGATAGAGAGGTGAGGGGAATCTCAAAGACTCTGACCTTAAAAGTTGGGACCAAATAGAGGCTTACAGGTGTTAAGTTTACTTTGCATGATTATTGAAAGCATTTTGTGATACTCTTATATGAAAGACGCTATGTGAAGTTTAATCTTTCAAAGGCTTTTTCTTTCGCACTTTTGGTATTCTTAAAGCCAGACTTAAGCAGGAAGAAATTAATGTTCTTAAGGGGATGGTGGGTAGGTTTTTCTGTGGGCTTTTGTTGTTTTTTCTGTGGGCCCTCTAATGGAATTGATCTCTTTGGCTGTTCAATTTTTTTCATATTGTATTTTTAAAATTTGTTGTATGGTGCCCTGTGAGCATCAAGTACTACCAGATGAATAAAACTTATTATATCTAAAGTCTTAGACCAGTTTTTAATCTTAGTGACTATTGTTTATCACACTACACAATGTTTTAATAATATTGAGCTCTTTGGGTTTTCCAAACAGGAGCTCAGTGTTGAAAAAACCAAAGAAATTTTCTGTTAAATCAGAAACTAAAAAAGAATTGCTGCTGTATATGTATGTTTGGTACTTTTTTCCTAGTGTCTCATAAATCCCATAAAATTGAAGAAGCAGGAACTGCAGCTGTCTCCAGTTTTTCCACTTTAGCTTCATTCACGTTTTGGATGAGATCTGTCATTGAGTGGATGCTGTCCTGGGCATTTTAGGGTGTAAGGCAGCATCCCTGACCTCTAACCCACTAGATACCAGTAGCATCCTCACCCCAATTGTGACAACCAAAAATGCATCCAGACATCTCAGGACCCTTGGATGGCAGAATCACCCTAAGTTAACCTTTGAAGGCTTTGTTCAAGTAGCATTCACATGTCTGATCAAATTAGGGCGTGATGTACAAAGCATCTAGTAAGCAGTGGTTTAGGAAGTAACTAGAAATTACATTTCACAAACACCTACCTTGAGTCCTGAGGGAACTAAGCTGAAAATACTTAATGATGTTAGCTTGTCTCCAGTCCCCAGAACATCTTGTGGCATGGTCTGAGCTGGGTGCACAATGCAGGGGTAGGAGTGCTGTTGGTGATTTGGTATTTAGTGTGCACTTTTTCAAGGGTCCCAGTCATCTCTGAGGAGTGTGTGTGTGTGTGGTATGGCTGGAGATGAGCAGACAACATGGGGCCCCTTTGTCTCCTATAAGAAATATGAATGGGAGTCCATAGAATAAGTCAATTTGGTAAGAGTTTAGTTTTGCAAAGCAGGATATATAGGCGGGAAAGTAAAAAAAATAGTGTGTTAGATTAGTGACATCTCTAATGTTCATACTAAAAGGTTAAGTTTTAAATTCTTAATACTTTATTTTGCGTATTCCATACAGACTAAAAGTGTATGTTTGCATGTCATGTCGGACAAATAGACTTTTCAGTCTGACTTTTTGAAAGGGAATTGTTTTTTAAACAAGTTAGCTGAAAGGCTTCAAGGCATTTACTCTGCGGTGTTACGCTGGAATTTCTTTGTGGTAGGATAAAAACTCGCAAATAGGATAAATTAACAAGTTGTTTTTATGTCTAACTCATCAATTTTTTTCAAATACTGAGAAAAGTCTAGTCCCCAAATTTTCTACAGTAATATTGATAGTTTTTTCTTGAAATTATGGTATTTAAAATAAATACCTAGAGAGCAAATGTAGCAACCTTGAATTTAGGAGGGCTACACATGGATTTATCAAAACATTTTCTTAAAGGAGGGCACTTTATTTTTTATAAAGATCATTGCTTTTTCTATTAAGGCTGTGCTATGGACCAAATATTTGTGACCCCGCCCCACCAATTCATATGTTGAAGCTGAATCTCTAATGTGATGGTATTAGGAGGTTGGAACCTTTGGAAGGTAATTAGGTCATGAAGATGGGAGTCCTCATGATTTAAGTTTAGTGCACTTAAAAGAAGACATGAGCTAGCCCTCAATCTCACTCTGCTTTAAGGATACAATCTATAAACGAAGAAGATCTCATTCTCCCCAGACACTAAATCTTGCTGACCCCTTTATCTTGGACTTGCTAGTCTAACTGAGGAGTACTTGTTTGTTTTTGGCAGTTACAGCAGCTCACACTGACTAAGATTGCTGGGTCAGTGAAGTTAATACCTACCTCAATAAGTGGTATATCCACATTCTACTTTTCTGTTAACATCGGTGTTGGAGAACCTGGAACTAAACAGGTTCACTGTTGAGACCAACGTAGGCTGGACTGGGGGTAGAGCAAGAGTCCATTGAGAATCCTCTCCCTTTGTCATGCCCAAAGGGAAGGGTAGAACAGGAAGTCAACATTGTGGGGTTTACCAGTTGACTCAGTTTGTCATACCCGGGTTATAAAGTCCTGGGTTTATAACCTAGATAATGCTACTTACTGTTTTTCTGATTTGGGTCAAGTTGATCGACCTGCCTCTGCTTCAGTTTCCTAATTTGTACAAAAGGGATAAAATAGTAACTAATTCAGTAAGTGGTAGTCTTTGTGAAGATTAACTGAGATTAGTCCCTGTAAGGCAAAATGCTGAAGCATAGTGCTTAAAATATGTTATGACTGTTGCTGATAATTTATTATTTCTATCATAAGGGAGGAGACCTGTTATTGCTGAAATTAGAGAGGATGGAGATTGGTAGATAGCTTTGGGAGAAGCACTTTAGAAATAATACTGCAGGGAATAAGAAAAGGAACTCATCAGGGACTGATAAAGATTGCCTGATAGTTGCAAGAAATTGTGAAACATTCTCTAGTATTGCTCAATAGCTCAGGTGGATAGGGAGGATATTTGGTGGGTTGATATGAAAGTGCAACAGAAGGAGTGAAAGGGCTAGGGGGTCCTGTGATTGGAGTTGAAGACTTGGAAGAATAGATTTGTTCAAATCTTCAAATCATTTTAGAAGGAACTAGTGTTACTCAGTTGTTAGAAGTACACTCATAAAATTTATTTCTCTGCAGTGTGACCTGATTCTGCCTCAGATATAAGGGACATGCTGTTCAAAATATTTTCATTTTTTGATGGGCATTTTTACATTTTCATTGTATTGAATAATCTTGGGCAAATGACTTTTGAGTTCATAAAATAATAGATTTAGGGAGATTTAAAAATACATTCTCAAGGTTGTAAACAGCATCTACTACTTAAGTCATGAGGATTTGATTCAATCATTCATTTGACAAATATTTATTAAGTTACAACTACTATAAGCCCAGCTACTGTAAGTATGGTTGAAAAGGTCCTTCCCTGAAGGAGAGTGGAAAAAATATTGAAGTAATGTTAATAGATGAGGAAAAAGCCAAAACAAAGCTGCAGGTCAAGTTCTCAGTGAGTTCAGAGGCTAGAACTTCCTTCCTGTAGGGGAGGGAGGAGTGAGTGTGTGATGAGGAGGGAGCTTGAGGAGGAAGGAAGATGCCCACTTGAGCTTAACTCTTGGGGGAAAATTGGAATTTTACATGTGGTGAAATGGAATAGTCTTTGGCAAAGTAGCAGAAGTTTGGGTTGTGTCTAAAAAAGCGAGGGCTGGTAAGCAGTCTTAGTGATAAAGAATAGAAGATCACATGTAACTCCAAGAAGTTATGTCCAAATCGGAACCTCTCAGCATCAAGTACAGTTCCTTCCTTACTAGGTTACCCAATGTATGTCTATTGAGCAAATGTATGTATGTGATGGAAAGCCTTGAAGGCAATCCTTTGCACTTTATAGGCAGTGGGTAACCACTGACTATTCAACATTCATTTACTCAACAAATATTTATGGAGGGTTTTAAAGCGGGAAAATGGAATGTATTGAACCGTGCTGCAGGAAAAATCAATATCCCTAGTTTATTTTCTTCATCCACATTGCAGATTTGGATGAGGAATTTATCCAGCAAGTATTTTCAGAGCAGAATTAGTCCAGAGAAGACACTCAGACTGACTGACTCACAGCCCTCACCTAACACCTTCCTGCCATGCTAACAGTGGTGCTGTTGCCCTGCTGGCTGAGGCCTCCCTGCTGTCAACCCCACAGAACAAGAGCCGACTGTGCCAGGGAAGAGCATCAAGCTGGTCTGTGTTCTTCACATTACTTGCTTGTTTGTTTTTTTAACCCTGAACAATTCTTAAGTTTCAGAAGTCTGGAGTGTGTTAGGAAAATGATTTTTCACACCAGAGAGGGGTCTAGAATATTCTGTATTTTTTCAAGGGGAAATGGTTAATAGTAAAGCTTCCAGAAGACCATGGCTAATTTGACTTGCAGATTGAAGGACTTCCTGAACATTTTCCACATAAAGAGTTGGGATGGATGGGCTGTCAGTGTTGTTTTGGGGTCAGAGCACCGCAGCACCCTAACCAGGCACCCCAACTGATCATGTATACATGTCCGAGCAAGACAAGATAAGGGAATAACAGTAATGTTCTGTAAATTTTAATAATACGTTTCTACTTGAAATTTTACGTGAATCTTACCTTTCACTGTATCTCTCTGAGAAAAAAAAAAGCCCCTTCTTGCTCTAATTAAGAAAAAGTTTTTAATTAGATTTAATGTTATCAGCTGTCCAAGAAATGCTATTAAAAGGAATCAAGCAACCAGTCCTGTTGATGCAGTTACTGAGTATAGCTGTGAAGGTTTAACTGAGCTCTCTTCGAGGGTCCCAAACTATGTAGACTTTTGGAGGGAAAAGAAGGATTGGCCTAAATATGGGATGGATGATAGCTTATTATTATTTAATATCTTGTATTAAAAAATAAAAGAACCTGAAAAAAAAATCTTTTTTTATTGCAATGCTATTTTCTTGTGTGCTGAAAGTTTTGTCTTGCTAAATTTTAACAAGAATCAATTGACTGAGGCCTAGGAAAGAGAAGAGAATCATTCCTAACTTTGAAAAGATCCTAAAAGAATGAGATGTGGGCAAATAAAGGATGGTATCAGCACACCCTGGTGACTTGGGCTTTGGACTGGTGACTGGAGTGTGGATCATGTGAAGTCCAAGGACTGGGGTTCATGACCCTGGGTCAGGGGGAACCACCAAAATCAATGGACAAGTTAATAGGCATGCTTCCTCCACCTCTTCCTCCTCTCTATCCTCCCCTGCAAATTAAAAAGTTATGATTAGAACCTTGGTGTTCAAATGGAAAAAATGATAAAATCTGCACCCATTCAATAAATAATTTTAACAATGTGTTTTGTGTTTGCTTAATGCTTTGTAGTTTCCAGACTGTACTAACATGTATTTACACATTTGTCCTTCACAATAGCTTTGTGAAGCGGACATTTATTACGTCCCTTGCACAGAGGAGGCTCAGCGCAGAGACATTAAGTGCTGGTGTCATCATTTGAACCACGGCTGATTTAAAGTCAATGAGCTTGGAGTCAATGTTACTTTCAACGATGTTAACTATCAAAGTTAGTTTTGACTCTGTTGTTCCAGATTCGTGAGAAATACATAATTTTTTGGAGGGGTTTCATTTTTTTAACCAAATCTTTTAGACTAAATAAGGTCAAAGAAGCTACCCAGAGGCCAGGGGAATGAAAACTTTATGACAGAGTATAGAAATAAATGCATTTTTAATGTTTGATAGAGTTAATTAAAGGGAAAGAAAAAAAAATGCAAAAATATTGCCAAAAGGCTATTCCAAGGGAAAACATATGACTCATTCAAAGATGGTGCACTAAATGGAAATGAGATAAACAATGGAAAACTGTAAATGATTAATGTCTTGATGCATGTGTACTCTGACAAAGACAAAACTGCTTTAATGAGGTGAGGCAATATACTCAGCACTAAGGGAAAATGAGCATTAAATTTTAAACAACTCCTATAGATTGAGTTTTCAAATCCCATAGATGATTCTTAGGGTTTTTTCCTTTCCTGCGTCTTTCTCTTTCCTTGTAACAGTAGCCCTGATTGCGTACAAATCTTTATTAACTATTTAATGACTCATTTTCCTGATTCAGGTCTTGAGATAGTGCCCTTAGCTAGCAAAATATTTCTTCTCTCGTGGATAGAAATGGAATGCATGTAGAACACAGGGAACTAACTATTTACCTCTCAGTAAGATTTCCCATTCAAAGGGCCACCTCAGAAATTCCTTTTGCTCACTTTTGTTTCCCACTCTGACCAGGCCATATTGAGGCAGTGAGATAAGTGACCTGTGGATAACAGTTGTCAGGCAGAGGAGTGGCAGTTGGGCTGGAAGCCCATCATCCAATTCATATCTCTTCTTGTTGTGGCATGAACTTGCCACCATCTTCCAGGGATCCCCGTCTGGGCAGATGCCCAGGAAAAACATTTGCTTCCTTCCTTGTCATGTTCCTGCTCTTTCTTTGAGAATGGATTTTTTGCTTGAGTGGGAACCCACAAGCTAAGGTGTTGAACTTATTCATTCCCATAGCAGCTGGTACCCACACACTCCTCCTCGCTCTCTGTTAGTTATTTGTTTGCTCTTCTGTCTTCCCCTGTGGTCTGTAAAAGGCATGAATTTGTGGACTGGACCCAGCAGCTGTTCAGTGTCCATGTGCATTCAGCAGGGACTCAGTGGGTGACAATCACCCTGCGTTATTTCAGACAGATTGCTGCTGTGGTTGTTAGCACAGTTGTGCAGGAATTTCTAGGCAGCAAAGTAAGTAGGTAAACTTTGAAAAAATGAAGTTTTATTGCATAACATTGGTTTCCAACATTAGATAAGTGTTATACATACACCATTATAGTTCAGCATCTGTATACATCATGATCACCAGCAAAATTTCTAGTTTCCAGTCATCACTGCTCTGTTGACTCCCTTTACCCACTTCACCCATCTCGGTCTCTGGTAATCGTCTTGTTCTTTGTATCTAGCAGTTTCGTTTCGACAAGATTATAAATGGTATTATTTTCTTAATTTCCTCATAGTTTACTGTTTGTTTATGAAAACTCAGCAAATTTTACGTTGATTTTTTAGCTTGCCAATTTTACTGTATTCATTGATTACTTCTAGGTTTTCTTTTTTTTTTTTAGTGAACTCTTTAGGGCTTTTTATGTGTAATGTCATGCCACCTACAAAAATGATCAATTTCACTGCTTCCTTTCTAATGTGGATGAGGTACACCCTTTCCCCTCCCGTTTTTTGAAGGCAAGATGCAGGCAGGATTGAAGGCGAACAGGCAGCAGGAAGGCAGAGAGAGGAGGAAGAAGCATGTTTATTTTATTGTTCTTCATCGTGGTTGTTTCCTCTCCCGAATTTCCTTTGAAATAAGGAATGTAATAAACTATGTTCTTTTGTTGCTTGAAATAATAAAATGAAAGGAAAGGAAAGGTGTAGGCAGGAGTGAAGGAGAGTAGGCAGGCCGGAAGAGAGAGGTGGAAGAAGCTCTTTATTTACTTTTCTTTAGTTGTTCACATTGGTTTTTTCCCTGGACCATGGGTCTTGAACCCTGGACCTTGGGATGTATGTGGAACCAGGGTGTGCTAGATCACTAGGCCACCAGGGCACTCCCAGCAGGCACATTTTAAAGGCAATAATTTTCTGTTTCTAATTCACAAGTTGCGAGATGACCTATTTCATCATATGATTGAAAGAAGCATATAAACCACTGGTCTTTGAAAAGCTTTGTTCAAAAAATTCCATTTCCTGTAAAATCCTCAAGCTTCTGACAGAGGGCAGCAGAGTCCATGAAAATAAAGTTGGCCCCTCTAGCTGCTGACTTGCAAACCTTCAGGGCCAGACTTGTAATAATTTTAGCAGAAACCAGACCTTGATATGTGACAAACCTCATTGTGGAGTAAATATTTTAAGATACAGGCTCCTTTTATTAATTTAGTATTTTTTGAAGGCACCATTAATGATTTACTTATTTTTAAGGAAAAAAACATGTTATTTATTTAAATGCAAACAATCATCTGCCTTTTATCACTAAGTAAGAACAACTCTTCCTCTGTGTGTTTCTCGTTTACTACTCGCTTCTGGTCACCAAATGTGAGACATCCCCACTAAGCAATTCTCTGTGCCGCTACCTGAGTGTACTACGATTCTCTTCAATCCTGACACTGCTCACCTGGCGTTAGCCTCAGGCCCTCTAGGTTAAGGTCTCAGTCCCACAGGATTCTAGCCCCTCCTCTGGCTCCCAACACACTTCAGGTGCCAATCATAAATCTCAGGTTGTCACCTGTGCTTCTGACCACCAGCTCTAAATCAGGAGTCTCATGACTTCCTCCTTGGGTTCAATAATTTGCTGACATGGCTTATAGAACTTATGGAAACCCTTACTCAAATTTACAGCTTTATTGTCGGAGGATGTGATAAAGGATACAGAGAAACATCCAGTTGCAAGAGACGCATAGGGCCAAGTGTGTGGGAAGAGGCGTGCAACTCCCATGCCACTATCCCAGCACCTCCGTGTGTTCACCAAGCCAGAATCTTTCTGAATCCTGTACCTTTGACATTTTTATAGCTGATTCATCACATGGGCATGAGAGATCATTAACTCCATTTCCCTTTTCTCAGAAACACAGTCACTCTAGCCATATACTCTCCCAGGTCTAACTTTAGGAACTTTTAATGTTTTGTTATTTGAATTCATGAGAAGAGAGTGGGGGAAAGAAAAGGGGCAAGATTCCAAGAAGTAGCTGGGTAGGTGTGCACAGGTGAGAGAGACATTAGAAGGGCCGGGTCTGACTGGCAGAAATTTGAATCTGTCTATTTGGCTAGCTTCTTTTGGATGGGCAGTATCCTAAGTTCTCTTGTGTCCTTTTTCCACTAAGTCTAGAGATCCTTGAGTGAATTATCTTGAATCCCCTAATGTGCCTCTTGCCAATATTACGGCAGTATGTTTGTTAAATGGGGGTTTCCATTTTTTTACTGTGTTGATAGACTTCTGTCCCCCATAGGAATGCGTTCTGTTTGTATTTCCCAGAGGCAGATTTTAAAAACCATGTTTTTGGCAGTTAAGAAGAGCCTGGTGATTTCTTTTAATGATAATTAAGAGTCTCTCACACTGACTTTTTTTTTCCATTTGTGTTGCAGCTTCACGTAATCTCTCCTGTTTATAGAGGCAGCACTTCTCTTAAGAAACAGGACAGGTATGAAGAAACCTCTCCTAGCAGATGAGTTAGATCTCACAGAGGTAATGTCCTAGACCTGATGGTCACCTGGTTGTTAATGTCAAAACTAGGATGAGAATCCCCTCTGGAGAAGCTCATTCATTGGTGCGGCCTGGATTAGTGATTGTGTGTGTGTAAAATGCTGAATTGTGTAAATCTGTGCTCGGGACATGTGTACACAGCAGTCTCTGACACAGAGTGTTCTTCCATATGTGGAAGGCTGCCAAGAAGAGGGTCAGGAGTGTCCTGGCCCTGGGAGCTATAGAGAACATGCAGGCTATGAGGGAAAGACTTTCGCTATAGGCAAACATTGCTACAGAAAGGGAACAGAGCAGTCACCAAAGAGGTGGGGATGAGGGAAACAGTGTTCAAAGGGGACAGAGTATTTTGTTATTTTGTTATGCCAGCCTTTATATGTTATTTTATTTGTTTATTTATTTAATAGTAAGATTTATTGTTTCTTTTGTTCCTTTATGTTGTATTCATTTTAGAGTAATGACATTTTATCTCAAGTCTACATTTCATACCACACCCACCACCAGAGTTATGTTATTTTATGTGCTTTACTTTATTCAGTTGCCACAACAGTCTTGGTGGTAGGTGTTATGATACCCATTTTTTACAGGGAACTACTGAGTTACAAGAGGGGTCAAATAATTCCCAGGACAATGCACTGAAGACCCCCAGGAATACCATCCACATAAGAGTATGACTCAACTGACCTGGACAAAGCCGCCTGGAATGGCACAATATTACACAGCGATTAGGAGACAGAACACAGGTTCATAACTGAGGTGTCTGTCTCCACATCTCGGGTTCTTAGTACCACTTCATAGTGTGTCTTCCACAACAACGTTTTGTGGAACCCAGTACTGCCCAGTTGGGTCCTGATTCATGTCTTCAATCCAACAAGGGAGACAGTTATGCAGGTAACAGTTGTGCAGGAGAAAAATGAACTCTGAATATGACGTCAGAGGCTGGGGTTTGAGTCTTGGCTCTGCCCCTGATGGGTCAGTTACCTCACCTCTTCACATAGTAACATGAAGAGAAGAATACCCGACTCCTAGGCTTAGGGTAAGGACTCTGTGAGATAAAAGAACATGAAAGTGCTCTGTGGTGAAGATTTGAGCAAACTCAAGGATTTGGACAAATCAGGGAAATGAATGGGATAGGCAGGCAGACATTTATTATTTAGGCTGATACGTGCACAGAGTACTGAATATTTTATGCCTCATTCGTTTCTGTGAAAACGTATAAGGAACAGTATCTTGAGTCTGTGAACAGAGGATGAGGCCTGTTCTGCGTGTGGGTGGTGTGGCCGGGCAGAGGGAGGAGACTAGGAAATGGAAAACTTGTGGTTCAAGTGGGGCCTTGAAGCTTCAAGCGTCCCCACAAGGAAGAAGAAAAAAAGAGTGTTATATATTCTTGGGTGATAACAGTGAGAAATATGAACCATATCTAAGTTCCTTGTCTTCTTATATTTCACTTGAACAAATGTTTCTGTTTTTTGGGGGCCGCTTAATAGCAAAATCCATCTTTCATTTGTTGAAATATGACCAAATTGGGCAGAGTCAGAGGCTCAGGGTGCTGCAGTAAAAATGAGCTATAAAATTTAAATAAGTCTTAAATGAATTGGCCTCAGGCATGTTCTGGAGTTAAAATGAAGTGGAATTTTATGAACTTGGATCTTGATTTTTCTTACCATCCTTCACTACCGTGGCCACGACTGTACGTGAAAATACTCCAGTTTACAAGTCTAGTCTTTAGGGGAGAAGGAACAAAGAACTTCATTTTTCTCTCTAACCCACTGTTGCAGGAAGGGTCCAGCTGGGGTGTCTGAGAAGTTTCAGCCACAGGATCTATATAGTATAAGAGTTGTGAGGTAAGGACATTTATCAGAGAGTGAATACAGAAGACACGACAGGATGGACACATGGGAATCAGTGTTTGCTGCTGGACAGAAGGGAAATCAAAGATTCTTGACCTTAGTTTGGAAAATTGAGTTAGCCAAAAGGGTCATAACGTGTGTGTATGTGCGTGTGTGCGCGTGCGTGTGCGTGTGTGTGTGTGTGTGTGTGTGCATGGGTTAGGGAAGATAAAAGGGGATGGAGAAAGCGAATTTAATAACATACAGGTGCCATTGTCAGATATGAACAATAATAATCTCTCACATCAAAAGTATTGAGGTTGAGTAAAGAAGTACTTCTATTTGTCACAATCTATGAAGCTCTTTATGCAGATCAAAAACATGTATTTGAATGAAAGGGGCAGTTTCTCAAACATTTATTTCAATTGAGAGCTTTCACCCCAAATGATTGACATTAGCAGCAAACCTTTTATAAAACCATATGAATGAGACCCTCTCTGGTTAAGAAAAAGAAGAGGATTAAAGAGAAAAAGTGACTTTTCTTATGAAAATGACCAGTGGTTTTATATTTGAAAATTTGAGGTAATTTACTGACTCTTAGGGGATGGAAAAACTTCAAAGATGTTTTAATCCAACTACTTTCAGAAGAGTAAACTGAGACCCAGAGAGATTCAGTCTTACCCAAGGCTCTCAGTGTGTATGGGGCTGAGCCAGCTCAGAGCCAGCCCTCTGCCCACACACTGGATCACAAGAATGGTGAGGCTGCCTCCTGAGGCTGGGACTTAGGATGTGGGCACAGTTGCTCTGGGAAAAAAAAGATGTTGCTTTTAATATTCTCTCATTTAAAAGTTTGAATTTAACATCTGCTATAGAGAGAGAAAAATAAATTCCAACAAACCTCCTTTTTCATTTTCTTTTCACATTTAAGAGTGGGGGTGGGAAGAGTGGCTAGAATCGAAAGACAGTAACATGAGCCATGAAAGCACTGTGTGATCCACAATTAGAGCGGGAAATGCTTTACAGATGCCGGGAGAGGAAGAAAGAGAAAAAAAAAGAAATAAAGAGTCTTGAACCAAAAGTGCACCTTCTTAAGATCCACAACGAGGTAAAAGAAATCAAATGCTAATAAAGAAAATGCGCACTAGAATCCTTCTTGAGTATTTATTCACTTAGTACAAGTGACAGCAAATGTAGCACATATATGATGTTCAGAAGATCTCTGCTCTTCTTCTTCCTAGTTCTGAGTGAATCTAAGGAGACATTCTTGTCTTGATTCTTTCTTCACAAATCTAGAATCAGATTCAGAATTCTAAGCACACAAAGCAGCTGACATATGATTAGTAGCTGCCAAAGTATTAGAACTTGAACAACGTCAATCAGTCAAAACAAACTAAAGTTCATTCTTGGATCTGTCCATTTCCACCAAGTACTCATTTCCTCTTCAGCCTAGTAGCAAACTCCTCCTGCAGTTAGCTATCTTTCCAGATAGGGGTGTGTGTGTGTGTGTGTGTGTGTGTGTGTGTGTGTGTGTGTGTGTGTGTGTGTGTGTGTGTGCTATTTTAACTAAGCCAGAATGGATCTATGAGAAGTTTGGAAAATTAGGATAGATACACCTTGATGGCATTCTGAAGGGATTATGAGTGAGATTTCCCAGTTATTGCTGAACATGGACATATATATTTGTTCATTTTAGATTATAAGTGATAATGATGGATATTTATTTCCCCATAATATTGATTGTTTAAAAATCCTCATTTAAAATGCATCCAATTTATAGAGAATTAAGTACATGAGTTTTGATTTCGTATTTGAGAGGTCTGGAAGTAGGAGTCTGATGCTGTTGGTTTGATGGTGAAAGATGGTGACTAGCTTCTTGGTAAGTCTCTTTGGTCTTTCTCTCATAGTTGAGTATATCAGAAGAGCAGTCAAATGGCATTTATCAGAGACAGAAAGAAAAGGGGAAAGGGGAAGCCAGCTGTATTCAAGCCTTTTTTTTTTATCAGGAAAGCTAAAATTTTCTCAGACCATGCTACCAAGCAGATTTCTGCTTATGTCTCCTTGGTCAGAAGTGGGTCATATGGCCATTTCTTCTTGCACGAATAAATGGAAAACAAGGAAGGATTATTATGATCAATTTAGACCAACTTGATTCATCAGATTGGGTACATTGTTTCTCTGAACCAAATTAGGGTTCTGTTAACAAGGTAGAAGGTGGAAAACGAAAGTGGATTTTGAGTAATCACTAGCAGGTAGTATCATACAAAAAAGCTATAATTTAATACATTTACAAATGTAACTTTTACTATTAGCAGGACACAAAGTATATTTTAAATGCAGAGATTTTTTTATGACATAATTTTTCCTTGTTTCTTTACCTGTCTTGATAGCCTTATTGTTTCCATACAGTTTCTTTGGAAATTACCTTTGACTTTTACTTTCTTAAAAGAAGCGTTGTTCAGACTAACACCAGCTGTTTGCCTCCAGGGTTCTGACATGCACAGAACTACATTTGTTTCCTGGTACACATATCTTCATGAACAGCTGGAAGTAATTTCAACCTAAGCATTTAACATTTCATGGATGGGTGAACTTTACAATAACTTTTGAAGCCACTATTCTAAAGCTCATGCACCTTAGATTGGAGACTTGACTAAATTCATCCATTTCATTGGTGCTGAAATATTTAAAAATTCTAAAAAGGTCCTAGCTGAGTTGTCAAAGAGATATAAGAAAGGTACAAAGAAAAAAATGTCAACTGCCAAAGCAATTCTTTAACATAAAAAGCAGACCATGTCACCTTCCTTTTCTGTGTGCTCCAGTGACTTCCAGTCATACTCTGCCACAGTCTTTATAATGGCTTTCTGGGTCTTATGTGACCTGGGCCCTCCCTGCCTTTTACATTTTCTACCCCTTCTCACTCTGCTGTGGCTGCAGTTTTGTCTTGTTTTTCCTCTCAAATAAGCAGAACATGTTTCCATATCAGGCCTCTGCCACAGCCTTTCTCTTGGTTTTGAGTCTCTTCTCAAGCATTAGTGTGTTTTGCTCCTGCTTTTGTTCGGTCTCAGTTCAAATGTCACCTTCTCAGGGCGCTTTTTTCTGACCCCTCTAACGTGCTACCACACCCCCATTATTCTCTATTCTTCCTGCTTCATTTTTTCTGCAGTGTCCTTATTAGGTTATTTATTTATTGGTTTATTTGTTTATTTTGTGCTCCCTACTATAATGTGAGCTTCACAAGAGCAGAACTCTGTTTTGCTTGCTTCTTTATCCTCAGTGCCTAGAATGATATCTGGTATCAGTAGGTGTGCACTAAATATTTGTTGACTAAATGAATAAAATAAAAAAAAACTGGTTCTACTATCACATATTCAGAAGGTTGTGAGTGGGTTGCCGCTAGTTGGACATGTTTTTTTTCTCTCCAGTGATTATACTGGTATTTTATTTAATTCTTAATACTACTAAAACAATAAAATTTCTTAATTAGATTAAGTAATATTACATTGAAATTTATATTTCATTCAGTCATTCATTCAACAAATATTAAGTACACCTGCTTTAAGGAAGTGTCAATGATTTTTTTTATATTTACTGTCCTATCTCTTTATTTCCTTATAGAGTTAACTACATTAGCTATGAGTAAAAGGGAATAGGAGAGAGGGTTCCAAACAGTCCTGAGCATTCAGCTTTTGGCCCTGTTTCATAAATGTTTTATTGATGACATGAATGTAGCTACAGAAGCCTCTTTGACCTTTTCTACATGATAGGAAGCCACTTACCTCAGTGATATCATAGAATCAGGATCCTAAAATGTCTTGAGGCCTGAAATAATGAGATATCACACAAAAGGGAAGAAAAATCATTGGTAAGAGGATATGCTTAGGGAAAATGAGGTTAACAGCAACATTTAGGGAAAATAGATCAAAAAGGATAAAGACAGATTAACAAATGTTTTATATTAAATTAATTTTGTTTAAAGGAAAGATGCAGGCAGCGCTAAAGGTGAGTAAGCAGGCAGGCAGGAAGAAGTATTTTATTTTATTTTTATTTTGTTGTTTTGCACTTTTTTCCCCCAGATCCAGGGGTATATGGCTTGAGCTTCTTTGGAGGTGTTGACCTAACCACGACACTACCAGGCACACCAGCAAATGTAATAGCTAATATGTTATGATGTATATTGTCAAATAAAAAAATCTGGACTCAGTAAGGAGATACTTTATTCAAAAGAATTATTGTAAAGAGCGGGGAAGAGATTTTTACTATTAGAAGAGAAAGAGATAGTAAAGAGAAAACACTTTGACTATAAGACCTGCAATTACCTCTAGGGCCAGTCAAAAGAATTTCTTTTTTTAAAGAGTAAACAAATAATCAGGTATGGGGAAGTAGGATGGAAGGAGAGCATGATGGGATATAGTAGACCGGAGAATGCTTTACCCTGAGACCACTGTATTCTCAGGAGGGGCTATTTGCTGACTCAATCTGAGAGGGACACATTTTCTACCACCGGTACTGTGATCCCATCAGGTCTCCCAAAGCTTCAAGGTTCTGTAGAAGATACCATTCTCCAGGCTGATGGCTCCACATCACACAGCTGGAGGAGGCTGGCCTGGCCTGTAGGGTGCTCACCTCCAAGCTTCCTCCCTTTACAGCGGTTCCTTCTCTCAACCTCCTGTCTCCCGGAAGAGGATTCTAATTGCTGTATGGCTCCTGACAGCCTTAGGCTCTCCCTCGCTCAAGACAGAGCCAGGTGGTAGAAGAGTGCTGCTATTCCCCTTCCTGCCACATGCTGAAGGACCTAATGCCAAGGAATAATAGTTGTTAATCCTATGCATTGTCAATTAAGGGCTTGAAAGAAGGTGGTCATATTGGTCAATCTGATCTAATGTACCTTTCAAAAACAAAACAAAACACCAAGTTAGCACAGGCCTTGGAAAATAACTAAACATTTTTTAGAATTTGAGAGAATATTTAATGGAAAATACATGAGGGGACTGGGATTGTTGTGGAAAAAGCTACCTCAGAACATCAAAAATTTCTTAAACCTGTTAACAAAACAAAATGAAAAACATCATTCTCCCAGCCCCCATTAAAAAAAAAACAACAACACTTCAAGATAAGCAGTAAGTAGACAATACTGAAAAACAAAATCGGTAATTCATAAAACTAATCTAAGAAATAACCAAAGGCCCAAAGATAAAAATTACAAAGGATACAGGATGTATATGTGGAGTGATTTCTTATTTGAGTTATGTGTATGATAAGAGTTCTAGAAGAAGAAAAAAAAGGAACCAATAATCAGAGAAACAATAGTTTAAAGATTTTATAAATATCGTTGCAGATGTACCCTGGTGGAGTAACAGTTAAGTCCACTGCCTCCAGCTGAGCGTAGTCTGCATACATTCCAAGGACCTGGTTTCCCATCTCGGGGCTGGGAGAACAACCAAGATACACAACTAAAAATAAATAAATAAATGAAATACTTCTTCCTCTTCTTCCTTCCTACCTGCTCACCTTCATTCCTACCTGTACCTTTCCTCAAAAAAAAAAAAAAAAAAAAAATTGTTCTTAAGGAAAAGCACTAGATAAAATTTTTCGATACAGTAGTTCTCAACTGTGGTTGAACATTAGTGTTTTAAAAACTACCAGTATCTGGGCCCTACTCCAGTCAAATTCAGTAGAATCCCTGAGGATAAGCTCAGGTGATTGGTAATTAGAGTTCTCCAGGTGATTCAAGGTGCAACTAGGATTGAGAACTGCTGAGTAAGACTGAGGATCATTACCAATACTACATGCCAAAGTTAGTTCAAGAACTTAAAGGTCAACCAGAGAAAAATAGTATTTAGGACATTTTTATAAAAAAGCCAAGCAGGGTTCCATTGGGCCAAGTCTTCTTGAATCTTCACAAAGCCTAAATGAGCAATGGAATGCGGCAAATGGAGCTTCTGACTTTTCTTTCACTACATCAGTGGGCCAGTGGTACCTGGTATGTTTTGGGTGAGGGGTTGTGAGGTTGTAAATGGCTTCAGTAAATGTCCTGTGTTGACAAGGCTGCTCTCTTTTAGGAAAAGATACCTGGAAGAATATACAACAGCAAGGAGAGGATGTTGGACACTGAATTATGCTCCTCTCAAATCATATGTTTAAGTAATGCTTTCAGAATGTGACTATAGGGTCTTTAAAGAAGTAATTAGTGAAAATGGGATCAGTACAGGGTGGGGGCAATCCAATATGGTGGGTGTCCTTATTAGAGGAGATTACAGTGCAGATAGGAACTACAGACCCATGCATTGCATAGCAATGCAAACCACAGAGAAAAGCCTCAAAAGAAAGACCTGTGAACGCTTTGAATCTCAGACCTGAAGCTTCAGAACTCAGAGAAAATAAATTTCTGTTGATTAAATCACTTCAATCTGGTATTTTTTACAGCAGTCCTAGCCGATGAATATGGAAAAGGAAGGGGGGAAGGAAGGAGAAAAAAAAAGAAAAAGGAAAGAAAGAGGGAGGGAGAAGGAAGGAGGGAGGAAGGAAGGCAGGCAGGCAGGCAAGCTTCTCCTTCCTCTCCTCCTGCCTTCCTGCCTACTTGCCTTCATTCCTGCCTGCCTCCTTCCTCTTAAAAGACAAATTAATAAAAGTCGAGGTGGGCAGTGGTGAATGACAGATCACATGTAACGTTGAATACTTGGATTATTCTTCTCTCAGCCTTGGAAATTACGGAGATCTGACCCTCCTTTCCCCAGACCTGTCAGAGAGATGACAGCTAGCTCTGCTGTTTGTAGGTCCTTTCCTTTCAACAAGTACAGCGCCTACTTATTTACTCCTAGACTTGCTCAGAGAAGAAAAGATTAATTATTAACAGTTCCTGGTCTATCTGACTCCTAAAGTAATAGTCAAAATAAGGTGGTTGGGTCCTGTCAACTAGTACAAAATTGTCTTGAATTTATTCTAAATCATATATTTGAAACAAAAACGTAAGATTACTCCCTTTTTTTTTAAAAGAAAGTTTCAGGAATGAAGGCAAGTAAGCAGACAGGTAGACAAGAAGGGAAAGAAGGAACATTTTATTTTATTTAGTTGTTCACACTGATTGTCCATCCCCCACCTCGGACATGAAGCCGGGTCCTAGGGAAACAAGGATTGTTCTCCTCCGGAGGTAGTGACTTAACCACTACTTCACGAGGGTGTACCTAAGAATTACTCTACACTTATTTTACCAGGAAAGATGATGATAGCTAAAATCTTCAAATATTCTATATAATTATGAGCAGCTCTTCATTTGTTTTTAAAGTTGGAGAAATATTATTTATATCCATTACATATATTTTTTAAAATGTTGGTAACAGTGAAAATGCCAGCATCCTATAGAAAAACGAGCAAAGGACTGAAACGGAGGAAATGATCCAGTGGTTAACAAGCAAACATAAGGATGCATAACTAAAGAAGTACAAATTAAAACAATAAGATAAAATTTTCAGCTATCAGACTGGTAAAGATTGAAATGTTGAGAATTTGAGGAAAAATACTTTCATACACTATTGCTAAAATTATAAGTTTGTAAAAACTTTCTAGAGGACAGTATGTATTCAATTGAAAAGCTCTGATATCATTTATCCTAGGTATTCTGTTTCCAAGAATCTCTAAGGAAGTAATTAGAAAAAGGCACAAAGATGTAACTACAAGCAGGTTCACTGTAATAGTATGTATAATGAAAACTAGTAATAAATGAGCTTTAATAAAGGATGAGGAGGCGTATTTTAAAGACACAGACAGTACTCAGCTCACTCATTACTGCAAAATTGTGATGATATTTTCCATAAAATCTCTGCTTAGCATTAGATAATTGGGGCCAGAAAGGTCATTGAGAAATGTCTCCACTGCTTTACTATGGTGAGTCGATTGTAATATGCTCTTAATGGAAAAGCAACTTGCCAAAACAGATAGCTTTTTCCCATACTGTCCTGGAGCCTTATTTGTTTTTTAATAAAGGACATTTTCAACCCACTTAGAAATGGTAAATTTAGCACAAAGCTTTCAATTGTTTTGTAGGGGAAAGGGCAAAGAAACCAATTGAAAAAAATACAGAGACTAGAATTTCAATGGAAACCAGATGTTTTCATTGTAGCTGTATTTTAATAGCTATCAGCAGTCAAACCCTAAAGCTCACATCTTCAAGCGGTCAGCTAAAGTGAGTCAACTTCTGATGACTGGACAAATTACCTGGCTCCTTCATGCATGAGAAGCAGATAACTATGAGAGTATTAGCTTCAGTTTATGGAAAACTTACCTCTGTGCTGGGACCCATGATCAAGCATTATATCTACCCCATCTCTTAATTTTAAGAAGCCTATAGGAGCAAGTATTTCTTCCATTTTATAAATGAAAAAGTCGAGATTATGCAAAGTTAATGTCTTGCTTAAGGTGATTGAGCCAGGGTTCAGACACATGTCGGACTCCCCAGCCTGGCTCTTCTCTCTGTGTTGTACGAGAAAGGTGCAGCACAGAAGAAAAGGTCATCACAGTCTGATTTCAATTGGTAAAGACCTGTATGGTCACAATAATTTTCAACATATTGTCACACTAATTGGAAATAGCTGCTGTCCTTATCCTTTCCATCATGCCACCTCTCCCACTCCCATTGCTCTTTCACTGCCCACCTAGAAGCCTCAGCCTTCCATGCAGCAACTAGAGGGGCACACCTGGCCCAGGGGGGGGTCCTTAGGAGCCTTTCTAGGGTCTCTCGTTTGGGCACTGCAGGCATTATTCACTCTCTGCATACCATCTCTGACTGCAGGAAATGCCTAGTGAGCCTAGGACAGTGGCAAAAACAGCTAGCTCCAGAAGTTATAGCTTTGTTCTGCCTTCAGCTACTCTTATTTATACATTGAACGTTTCCTATCACATATGTCCTAAGTTCATCCCAGTTTTACTCTTTGCTTCCACCCAAGGCTCTGTGCACAAGGTCTGATCTCTTGTATCACTTCTTTTCTTGTGGCTCCTTTTCTCACATCCTGCTTGGCATTATCAGTTCTAGGGCATGGCCAAATGTAAGTATGATATTTGGACTTTTGGAGGATTTCATCAAATGTAAGATGACATTGACAGTGAGGTTGGCCTATTTTTTTTTAAGTAATGGTACAGGCAGGAATGAAGTGAAGTAAGCAGTTAGGAAGAGAGAGGAGGAAGAGCATTTTTATTTATTTTATTTAGTTGTTCTTCTTGTTTGTTGCCCTCAGCCCCAGGTCTTGAACTGTATGTGGACTGTGTTTGGTCAGAGGCAGTGGATCCAACCGCCACTCCACCAGGGTGCGCTCAACCATTATTTTCTGTACTAAGGAAGAAAGAAAAAGTCTGCCAACTAACTAATGACATCGCACTGTTCTGTATTGAATCAATCACAACAGTGCTTTGTTGTTTTAAGATTCCTTTCCTCTATTCTGAAGGATCTGACAATTTGTCCTGCTTCTGGTTGCTATAATACGTGATCCTTCTGTGCATCTCTCTGTAACAAAATATCATGTAAATTCATTTACTCGTGGATAGCTTCCTTTCTTTGGGTCTATAAAGGCTATGCTTGGTGTCTTGCTTTGCTAAAAATTATGTTAATATAGTCATTCCTCCGAAGAGGAAATTTGCATCTTTAATACCAAATTTCCCCTCTGTCGCTGTTCCCATTTTCTGCTGTGCTGTTTCTCTTGCAATGTTTCATATTAATGTTGAATCATAATGAAATCATTCAGGAGACATTTTAAATAGTGGTTAGAACATGTAAACTATCAACAGTACATATAACTCAATTAAGGTGATAATAATGTAAGCAACTAGGACCAAGTTCACGCAAGCTCAGGCAGGGACAACTCTGTTTTGATCACTGCCTGATCAACAATGATTATAAACTGCATCTTGATTTCAAAGATTTTAAATTTGAAAATACATGCATCTTAGAACTGATTAAAATGTACTTTATTTATTTAAAGTAAGTCAATTGAGCTTTGCATGCAAAAATTTGAGACTCAGAGTATTTAAGCACTTAAGATCAGACCTCATTAATTGGTGAGGCTAAAATTCACACCCAGATCCATCTGACTCCAAAATCTGTGCTTCTTTCCATACAAGCTGATTACCCAAATGGGGGAAAAAGTCAATCATGTGAATATTGGGGACACTGTTGGAGTGTCACCTGTCCCCTCAGCAACCTTGACTAGTTCTGTGCTCCCATCCACAGCTTTCTTTTTCTTTCTTTTTTTTTTTTAAGGAAAGGTGCAGCAGGAATGAAGGTAAGCAGGCAGGCAGACAGGACGCGAAAGGAGGAGGAAGCATTTTTCTTTTATTTTTATCTAGTTGTTCACACTGGTTGTTCCCCGACCCCAGGACTCAAACCCAGGGGGATGTGGCCTGTGTCCTTCAGAGACAATTGATTTAGCTGCTGCTCCGCCCACAGCTTTTTTAAAAAGAGTTTAAGCCTGCAGCCTTCTTTAGGAAACTGTCCTAGGATTGCTGAAACCATAGACCTGGACACTTCCAGGGCTGAAATACAGGGAGTTTTCATGCCTTCAGGGCAGCCCCAGAGCAACAACAAACTAATGCACGAGCAGAAAGTCCAGCTCCCTGCCTTGAAGCAGGACAGATTCTGTGGTGTGACTGACCCTCCAGGCTGAGGCTGGGACTTCCCCAGCTTGGCCTGGAATTCTTCCCTTCCCTGTCCTGCTTCCCTACTTTCTACTGCTTTCTCCTGGGAACCTTTCATTAATAAGTCACTTGCACACAAATCTTCATGTCAAGGTGAACTGGGGAATCTGACCCAAGACAATGAAGAAATTCATTAATATGGCAGCATTATGAATTGTACCATAGTGCTGACTGCATATGCTAATTGAGCCTTCCAGTCCCAGGGCCAGTCCTGTATTTCCTAAATCTCATGATTACAATTCTGAGCAACTCTTGTTTCTTCAAGTTCTAAGAGCCTTAGGTGGTTTTAAGTCCTGACCCTGTGGCCCCAAGTGAGACAATTTTGGATTCCTGATCCTAATGATGATCTTTGCATATTCAGCATCAGCAACTGGTCTGGGGGCTCTCAGAAACGGGACTCTTGTTTTCATTCCTGTCACTCTTCAGGCCCCAATCTGGATGATTTTTAAAGACTATCTCCCGGGATTCACAGTTAGGACCAGTAATGTCTGGGTTTTCCTTCTCTTATAAACATCATGATTGGAATCGCACAGTAATGAAACTGGACGAGGTCTGACCAATCATCTGACCAACCAGCGAGAGGAGATGACTTACTCAGCCCCCTAAGAGGAACTGTGTCACTGACTTTAGTTTCATTTCTTCTACTGCCATGCCCTTAGCTCTTGAGTTAGAATGTATTTCTGAATAAGACTCAGAACACCTCTGGTTTCAAGGAGGAAAAGATTTCCTTCAATTTGTGTAATACATTCAAATTTTATTTTAAGGAAAGTCACAGGCAGGAATAAAGGTAAGTAGGCCGTAAGAAAGGAGGCAGAAAGAGAGAGGAGGAAGAAGCACTTCATTTATTTTATTTAGTTGTTCATCTTAGTTGTTTCCCTGGATCCTGAGTCTTGAACTGGGGACCTTGGAATGTATGTGGACTGAACCCAGTGAACTGAGCCACTAGGCCACCGGGATATGCTCAAATTTTCTTTGCATCTAAGAATACCTAAATTATTTTTCCTCATAATACTCAAAGTACTCAAGGCCTTCACATTTATCTTTCAAAGCAGAAATCTAATCATTTTACCTCTTAGCTGGAGCCTCTAGAAATTTCAGTTTACTTCGGGGAGGGGAATAAGGGCTTCCCTCATTCTTACCTGTGTAGTGGAAGAGCTGCCTCAGAATTCTGTCCATCTCAGAATTTGGTCTCTATTTGATTGCATCACTTGGGGGCAGGGAGAAAGCCTAGAAAGGACATTTACTGAAAAAAACACAAAATACTCCAAGTTGGTGCTGTGAAGTTGTCCCATTTGAAATCTCTTCTGGAAAAATAGAGGTCAATTCACCGTGGGTTAGGAATTTAAAAGAGAACTGATTTTGGACTTGTTATTCACACATTGTAATCCTTAAGAGAATGGCATTTTTCTATGATTCTAGCCTGAAGCAGAATTGTGAGGTAGACAAGGGTTATTTTGGGAGATAAAGATGGAAGGTCCTTATGTTTATAACATACAAAGAACATGATTAGGCAATAAAAGGGTCTGCTTGAATTGTAGCACTGCACTACAGTGTTAATTTACTTATTTTTTATTAAATAAGTTTGGATGAGTTTTATATGCATTTTAGTGAACTATCCATTTTTTTCAGGTTTATTGCTGAAAGGTTGTTCTTCATATTCTTTTACTAAAATATTATTTTTATATGTATGGTAAAATTTGTTTTTTACTCTTAGTATTAACTATTTATACTTTCCCTTTTTATTTCTTTACCAATTTTTCAGGGTTTTGTCTTTTTTCTATTATTTTGAAACTATCTACCTTGGTGGGCACTGGTGGAGTAGCAGTTAGGTCAATTGCCTTCAAAGGAGCACAGGCCATATGCCCCTGGGTTCAGGAAGAGGCCAGAGGAGTGTGGAGGAGCAAGCTGTGTGAAGAAATAAATAAAAATAAAGTGCTTCTTCCTCATCTCTCTTCCTGCCTGCCTGCCTATTTGCCTTCATTTCTGCCAGCACCTTTCCTTAAAAACAAAACAAAACAAAAAAAACAACTATGCATCTTTACACCCCTTCCCTTAGCATGCCTGGAAACATTTGTCTGTGAAAATTCCCCTAATAACTCAAAGCTATTGCTCTGAATAAATGAAGGGTCCCTTTATTTAATTCTGTTAATAATTGCTTTATGCTTTTTCATGCACCTTCATTTGTTGCATACACACACACACACACACACACACACATATTAATAATGGTTACGTCTTCCTCCAGAATTGACCCCTTCATCATTATTATCACTTGTCCCTGTCTTTTGTTATCCTCTTTAGTTGCAAGTCTATTTTATCTGATATGCTATGGCTGTCCCTGCTGTGTTTTGCTTACTGTTTAACTATAGCGTTATCTTTAAACTATCGAATTTGAGTCTATGTTTATCTTTTGAGTGTCGAGGAGTTTCCTGTATGCAGCAGAAAGTTATGTTTTTTAATACATTTGGCCACTCTGTGTCTTTTGATTAGTGAGTTAAATATTTTAACATTTAGTGAGATTATTGACATGTAACTGCTTATTGTCATTTTGTTCATTGCTTTCTGGGCGTTGTTGCAGATTGCACATTTGTTCTTTCTTTGGTGATTTAAAAGCATTTCTGTTGTGTTTGTTTGCACTTTTAATTTTCTTCATTTCCCCGCACCCGCCCCATGAGTTATGTTTTGAGGGTACCCTGGAGTTTACCTAAATGTTTCTATGCTTATAATCTACTTTTACTTGAAAGTGAGTTAGTCTTATACTCATTTTAATCATTCACATTTTTACTCTCCTCCCTACCTTTTATATTTTGATGTCTGCAGCTTTTAAGTGGGATTTGTTTTCATTTTATAGAGCTTCCTTTAGCATTTCTTGAAAAACTCTTTCAAGTGTTGTAGTGATGCTTCCTTTAACTTTTGCTTGTCTGAAAGGCTCTTTATTATTTATTCAATTCTGAGTGATAATCTAGCAGAGTAGAGTATCCTTGGTTGAAAGTCTTTTCCTTTCAGCAGTTTGAATATATCATGACTTTCCCTCTGGACTATAAAGTTTCAGGTGGGAAATCTGCCAAATCTTATGGAGGCTCCTTTGTATGTAACTCATTTTTCTTTAGGTACTTTAAAAATTCTCTCTTGTATGTTTGGAAAAGTTCCTTTTTCTGGAAAACTTTAAAATATTTCCTGTGTGGGTTTATTTTCTTATTTTCTAAACTTCTCTAAACTTGTTTTAATATTATTGCTTGGGGTTTCTTCCTTTGGATGTCACTTGCCCCAAATTTAGATTTGTTCTTTTTCAGTTTTGTTGTGGTTCAAAACCTGACAAATAGAGGAAACATCCTGCCTCAACAGCAATACATGATTACTTGGCTTATTCTAGAAACTCCAGGCTCACCTTAAGCTCTAAAATATGGATGGGAGGCAGTGGTATTCTAGGTTAGGCTTGAAGGTGGTCTGCATGGCTAATCGTGAGATGACACTCCCGTCCCTATGTCCCAAACTGGAGATTCCAAGAAATGTCTCTTCACCAGCTTTATCTTTACCCTTTTCTCTCTTGGTCTCTGTGCCCCAGGACCTCTGATCATCTCTCAATGTCTCAAATATGAACCGCTTCCTCTCAACCCAGGGATTTTGAACATGCTCTTCTATCTGCCTAGAACCCTTGTCCTTTCCCTTGGCCATTTTTCTTATTTTATTTCTACTCCTCTCTCATATAGTTGTTTAACTCTGTTTTTCCTTCATAAATATTTTTGATGCCTCCCCAAAAGTTCAAATTCTCTGTTACAATTTATCATGAGTATCATTTTAGATTCATTATCTTACTCCATGATTAGTGTTCATCTCCCACTCTGGAATGTAAACTTGAAGGCAAGAGTTATGACTATTTTTCTTTCAGTTTTGTGCAGTGAGTAGGCAGTCGAGTAGTAGTTGTTTGTTTCCTCCTGCTTCATTTGCTAATTAGTTAACATACAGCTGAACAGTGCAGACATTTACAGAGTTCATTTCTAGAGTCACGATGTTTAAACAAGAGCTATTTGACCAGAACCAATCAGAAATTGAGAAACCTAAATTATTACTACTTATTAAAAGAAATAAAGAAATGCAAAAATGACTTAGAAAATATTGTCCTTTTTAACAGTTTATATTGAGTTTATATATGCATAACATGTCAAACATACGATACATAATATAATTGCATCACAAGATAATTACAGGATTTATTAAATTATTTATTTTTAGTCCACACTCAGGCAGTGTGGGCTAGTATTGGGGTTCAAGGATAAAGTCATATGTCTTTCTTCAATCCCATTGTATCTCTTGCTATTCAAGTAGCCTTTTATACTCAAGGTCCTTTGTGAAAGTGATGCAGAAACCCTATCCCCTCTGACCACCTCTAGCTCTGTGACAGGACCTGGCTTGACCAAGGGTATATTAGCTTCTCTAAAGAAAGAGCCAGGTAGAAGGAGATTTACTCAGCCTTGGAAAAGCAGAGCTAGGGTATTAGTCCCTGGTATGTCTGTCCTGGGCAGTGTACACTTTGACCTGGAACACACCTGTCTCGCCTGTATGGCAGCTCAAGCTTGAGAGATGAGTTGGGAGTGTCCAGTGAGCAGAGATCCAAGATGCCATCTGCTTTCATGGCTCTGAGTTTAGGCTTTCTCAACAGCATATGATTATAATTCAGTTTCCAGTATTGGTAGCTCTGTGATCCAGATAACCCTATATGAATCCCCACCTCCCTCCCACCACTTCCCGTTTAGTATGTATTAGTGTATATTGCTGCATAAGAGAGTAATGATTTTATTTGAGTTGGCTTGGTTGCTGGACTGTTGTGTCTTTGAATGCAGGCTGCTGTGAGATTGGACTCGTTGGGACCCAGTTCTATTTGAGCTAGAATTAGACATTGGAATAAGGCAGTTTTTCTTCATTGAATAGTTTTTCATCTTTCTATAGACTTTGGATCTTCTGTCTAGTTTTGGTCAGAATGACCAGGAAGTTGCTGGTCTGGAGGAAGCCTTTTGTCTTAGCCTGTGTTCTCCCAAAGTAGATGCCGAGGCAAATATTTGAATTCAGGTAGATTATTTGGGAATTCCATGGGAAGCGAAACAGGGAATAAGCAACTACATGGATGTGGACACGGGCTTGGCACTGGTATGGGTGACTGGTGTTTGGTCCTATAAGACCTTCTGAAATGTCTCAAAATCATCCTTTTGGAAAAAAGGGGGAATACATTTACTTACTGGTCAAGGGTGGCCTCCTATGTTCTAATTGTTCTGGGCCTTTAGCTTGTACCTGCCTGTGAATTGAGCAGTATTAAAAGATATTCTAAGGCATATTAGAAATTTTAAGAGTTTATTTGAGCAAAAATCAATTATAATTGGGCAATTACAAATGGAAGGGGTTAGCACTGCTGTATGGGTAAGAGCGAGGAGAAAGACTTATGAAGAGAATTATGAGTACAAAGAAAGGAAACTATTAATTGGTTATAACTTAAAGTTTAGTTTGCTGTTTGTAATTCATTGTCCTTAGGTTTCCATTTTGTAACATTGAGACATTTATATTTTGGTTTGCTGAGGTGAGGTAAATTGCCTTGACATCAAAGCTACCTTTGTCCAAGGACTTGCTTGTTTAATCAATTTTATATCCTATTTGGTGAGGTTGGAGAAGCTACAAGGGATAAAGCAAAGGACCCTGGTGTGGAACAGAGACAATGCAGGCTCAGGCTGGACTTGTTTGAGCTGGTCAAAGCCCAGTTTTTGTAATCCCTGCATGGTGGGTGAAACAGAGCATATACAGGGACAGAGGCCCTTGAGAAATGGCTGTCTGTCTGCCTGTACTTGTATATTGAAGAGAGTGGAGGCAGAGGAGAATGTTGAATGAGACTGTGCAGCCTTATGGACTGGACCAAAGAATAAGGATTTCACCCTGAAAGCCGTAGGGAGTTCGTTAGAAGTTGATGCAAAAGAGTGACCAATCAGATTTGTGTTTTGGGAAAAAAGTTGGTGACAGTGGTCACAGTGTGCAGGATGGATTGAGGTGGATGCGTGTGATGGTTATGGAAATTGTGAGATCTACTAGGAACCAATACAGACAATCCAGGTGAGCGAACATGAGGATTTGAAATAAATAGGAGGGGGTTGCCCAAAGAGAATGGAACAAGGCAAAGCTGGCCGTGAACTGGTCAGGTGGTGAACTTTGACCCAGGCTGAGTAGAGCGGAAGTGCATTCCTTCCTGATCTCAAGCTGTTAGGCTAAAGCTAATGGCTACCTTTTTGGTCTCCACCAAGTGGGGTGGGGGAGTGAGAAAGAGAGGGAGAGGGAGGGGGAGGGGGAGGGAAGAAGAGGGGGAGAGGGAGAATCCAGTCTATTTCCAGGCTCTCCTAAACTGCTTTCCATGATTTAAGTCATTTGAGTTGATTTTCTCATAATCAAGAATCTTGACTAAAACAAGTTGTGCTTAAAGTTTTTTTCCTACTTTAAATTACTTCCTCAGAGAGCCTTGGTAGCACAGATGCTGGCGCACACCTGGGCCACAGTCCACATACAGCCCAGGATTTAGGTTTTTGGCCCAGGGGCCATAGGGGAATAACTTAAATGAGCAACAAAATAAAGAGCTTCTTTCAAACCTATTCCACAGCATACATTCTTTTGAGGGAAAACAATAGGTCCAAAAATTTCACCAATTTACACCATCTCCAAAAGTATGTAAGAACAACTTATTTCAATATATTCTTACAAGTATTGAATAATGTATTGTTTTAAACCTTTGTTAATTTCTTAGGTTAAAAAAATCTTGGATAAATTTCTTTTTTTTTTAATAGTGGTGAGGCTGAAAATATTCCAATTCTATTTTATATTTGCCTTTTGGTGAATTATCTAATTTAAAAAAATTATATGCAGTCTCTCTAGATTGATTGTTAATTTGCTTGCTATATGTATTTAAAATGTTTTCTCAAACTTGGTTGCTTTCTCTTAATTCTGTTTATATTTCTTTTGGAGCCATAAATTATAAAACCATATAGCTGAAGTTTGCGTTTCCTCCCACACCTCTTGAATTGAATAGAAAACAAAGCAGAAACATTTTCTGCTCTTTTCTCTGATATGTTGAGTACAACTTTTTAAAAATAGAAGCGACTTTTAAAAATAAAAAGCTTACAGAGTATGGCAGCCATGAAGACCCTCCCCCTAGGACCTCACTTCAAGAAGGACCTCCCCTCTGGGCTTCAAGAACACAGTGAGACTCTCTCTGGTGGCAACACTGCAGGAATTGTTACAGCATTGGAGCCCAAACCACTCTCTTCCCAGGCACTTCCAGCTAATGACTGTGTGTAACGGGACCAGGCCCAGCCATTTCTGTCAACAAAGGATTCCTCTATGTTGGCCACCCTATTGGACTAAATGAAACTTAGCAATTACATGACCAGACCAGTCTCCCTTCCTCCCCTTCTTCTTTTACACAAGTCAGACCAACACTGGGGTCTGAAGCTTTTCCCTGCCTACTCCTGTTTCTCTTCCCTTTCCTTTGCACAGGCATTATCCACAACATATCTCTAGCACCTTTAGCTATGTTGATCTCTGCTTCCTAGAGCAGATAAGTCAGTCATATTCAGAGAAAACAAATAAAATGAAATGCTATCACTAATATTCATTAGCATAGTAAGTTGAAATAAAATAGTTGGGTGGTTGACTGGAGGGAGAAATGGGGCAGAGATTTAGGTTTGTTCTATTCACTACTTAGTCTCACTTTGAAGACAGTGTGTGGTAGGCAGTATGTGACATGCTTGTGCAATGAAAGGCCAAGACAATGAGTATTCTAAAAATGGAATGGTACTGTACTTTTTTCTACTAAACACAAACATATTGTGTTTAATTTTTCTTGAATTATCAGAAGGAAAAGCTTGACTAAAACTTCAGGAGTTTCTGAACTTCGGAAATGATTTCTCACCACAAAAGGAAATCATTTCTAATAGGATCACACCAATATTAAAAGACTTTCCAAAATTCTTAATTAAATTTTGTGGAGATTTTCAATCATTTTTCTAAATGAATGTTTGATTCCTGTCATCTCTCAAAAATGAGATAAAAATGGAAGTATGTTAAACCTATACATTTATTTGTGATAAATTGATATCCTTTCAATATTCATTTTTAAATCTAAAAACATATGTTGCTGCATTTATGTCAATCTATGGATCTCTTCAACTTGGATTTGTATTTAAAAATGATACCATGCAAATTTCTCATAGAAGTATTCCTACTCTTAGGCATTTTATAGTTTACGAGAATATAAATAATATTTAAAGGCAATCCTTTGATAATTTAGGACAAAAGAGCCTGTTGGTCTCATGAATAGTGCAGGGAGTGAGGACCACGGGAGACAGAAGAAGGCAAAGAACAGGTGTAGTAAACATCCTGGTCACTGAGGAGTCCTGCCACCTGTCCTTGATAGCTCGTTCCTAGCTGATCCCTGACCCATAGCCCCATTTTTGTTTAGTTGGTTTAGTTGGCCTTCTCCTTGAAAAACCTCATCCCACCAAAGGCATTTGACTCTTCAGTCTCCTTTGTAGTGAAAACCTGAGCATGTGACTCAAACTGGTCATTGAGACATCAGAAGGAAACTATTGAGTATCTAGGAAAGATTTGTTTCTCTGATAACAAAAAGAGAGACAAGCCTGAAGAGAGTCTACTCTTCTCACTTTCTTCCTGTCTTTGAACACTGAGATGTGAGAATTCTATGCTTGGTGCTGTGACAGTCATCTTATAGCCACAAGGAGAAAGAGAAGAATCCAGAAAGTCATCCAGGAGACCTGGTGTCATCATGTGATTGTATCAACACCTTTTGGAATCTTCTAATGGAATGATGAAATGTTATCATTGTGGGTTCTGTCATGTGTAATCAAAAGCATCTTCACTGACATACTTTGTGAATTTGCCTTGCTTCTTCTAACTCTGTCTTACAACCCATTTCTACTTGATAGATCTTCTATTTGGAATATCTGGGTGGCCTAACTAATACTTTTACATCTCATTATTTCTAGTTCTCTGTTCTTTCTTCCTACTACGTATAAATCCTACCTGTTGTACTAGGGACCAGTCCCATCAGCTCCTAGAGAGTGTCTGTCTTCCACCCTGCCCTATACTCTACTTGACTATTTGTCAAGAGCTTAAACAATACAAATTTTGCACATCACAGTTAATGCACATATATATCCTACAGAAAGTTAGGCCAAGAAAAAAGCAAAGCAGGCAGGAAATGGAAAAATACAAAGCAGACCTGGTGACTTTGAGCCTGTGGATTTTTCTATCAAGTGGCCCAATAATTTTCCTTTTTTGTTTAGTGAAATTTGAGTTTGGTTTTTTCACTTGGATTTGCAACCAAGGAAATCCTGATCACAACAGTACTGTAAATTAGACGAGCAGGCCTCATTGCCCTTTGGGTTTTGATAGTCTGTTACCCACATCTCATAATCATGGGATCTTAGTACCACCCCCGGCCCCCACCCCTCAGGGCTCCTTTCCATGTATCTCACATATACTTGCTCCAAAAACCGTCTCTCCATCCTTTAACTCCAGTTGCTAGGTATTTCTTCTGCCCCTAGGTCACTTGAGGGAGAGCCTCACTATTGTCCCAGCTGTTAAGCTCCTCTGTGAGGACTGACCACTTTACTGTATAATCTGTTTTGATTTCATTGCAAACACAAAGCATCTGTGGTAGATGAGAAGTTAAAACGGGTTCAGTGTACAGCAACAGTGAAATACCTCGGAATCATAAGATAAAAAAGTATATAGTATATTACCATAAAATATATCACATATTTTAATAATGAGAATTTTAAACAAGAATTTTAAAGATGCTGACTTCCTAAGTGAAAAATCAGAATTAACCATCAGGGAGGAAACACATGGCAATTGTATGATAAGCATTTCTAAGGACTCTTGGAAACTTGCTAAATTGAACATATGTTTAAGCATCTTAAAAAAAACCTGACAAAATGCTAAAAGTAAGTTTTCTTTATTGTCTTAAAAGCCAAGAATATCAAGTATTTGTTAATAATTATTACGTGAGGTTGGACTTCTATAAAGCATCTTTACACAGTAAACAACTAAAAATGACCTGAGTTTATCGTTAGGATAATAGTTTTTATCTGAGGCCAACTGACTACACTGAAGTCAATTAGATTCTCTGTAGCCACAATTTAGCAACATAAATCCTCAGGAAATTGGTTGAGGAGATTTCAAAAGCCAATCTCTTCTGTTCTTTAAAGAAGTGTCTGATGATTTGTCCTTATTATCTAGAAGAAATGAATAGTGGCGGAATTTACCCCAGAGTACTTCTGAATTTTTCATGACAATCCAATAAAATTAAAGTTTTTGACTTAATGTAAGATGGTGTTCTGTGCAAACACTCTGAGTTTCTATTTCAGTTCAAAAATGAGGTTGGCCACTTTATGCAAGCATCTTCCAGTTAAGGCTTGGAGGAATTTTTTATTATCCTTATCTATTCCCACTGGACTTTAAAATCATAGTTTAGAATGGTAAGAGGGATAAAAAGAGAGCTGATAGGATAGAGAGGAGGGAATTTGAGTTTTGATAGGTTATCACTTGATAGCAATATGTAGACTTTTCTTTTTTAAAGGAAAGTTGCAGGTAGGAATGAAGGAGAATAAGCAGGCAGGCAAGAAGAGAGAACAGGAAGAAGCACTTTATTTATTTCATTTAGTCGTTCATCTTAATGTTTGCTACCTGTCCCAAGACATGAATCAGAATCCTTAAGATGTATGTGGCCCGTGTCCTCCCACTAGTCCATCAGAGTGTGCCAACAATAAGTAGACTTTAATCAAACATTATAAAATAAGTTTATGGCCCTTAAGAAATGATTGCAAATTTCAACAACTACTGAATATTTGATGATATTTGAAGAATTACTGGTGATTTTTTTAAGGTATGATAATGGTATTGTAATTATGTTTAGAAAAGAGTGTCATTACCTATCAGGGAGCCATATTGAAATGTTTGCACATGGACTGACAGGATGTCTGGGATTACTTCAGAATAATAAAGCGTGTTTAGTGAATGGGGGTATGGAAGAATAAGATAACTTGAAACCAGGTGATGGGCAAGTGGGAGTTCATTTCACTGTTCTATTTTAGTACTTGTTTAAAATTCAGTACAATATAAAGTTTAAAATGTTGTTTATGTCCTTTGGCAGTATTTAGGATACATTTCCTGTTTGCATTTAGTATTATTTTTCAAGGATTTGGAGTATTGAACAGAGAATCCTTTTTTCAGCTTGTTCTCCAAACTTTACTATTAGTTTTCCTCAGGGTCTCTCTCTCTTTTCCCCCATTGTTTTCCTATTCTTTTTATTATCTAATTTACTCCCATGGCTTTCATTATCTACCATATGTTGACAAATCTCAGATTTGAATTTCTTCCTGTACATCCAACTCTATCTACATATTTCTCAATTTGCATGTCCCAGAGGTACCTCAGACTCTAGTGAGCTCATCTCATTCCCAAACCTGCTCCCTTTTTCAAATCACTCACTCAGTGATTGCTGAGAATCATGTGCATTTCTCTGTTTAACTCATGCCTATTAGTCTAGTTTCTACAAATAGAAATGGACTGTGTCTTATCTTATGCTTATTCATTTCATAAATGAATTGAGTGTTTATTGACTGCCTGTCATTCAACATTCTATTACCCTGGAATTATACATTTCATTGCCTGCCATAGTGCTTGGCATAGAATGAACTGTCAAAGATCTTTTTCATTGATTCTTCTTTTTTTAATGAAACATTGTAAGCATGCAAGAAAAAAGATGGATGTCTAATAAATAATGATGAACTGTGTATCCACCACCCAGTTCAAGAAATAAAATTTTGTAGATAAAATTCTTTCTACTCTCCATGATCCCATCTCTCTCCTTCCTTTTCCATACAATCATTGCCCTCAATGTACTATTTATCATTCCAGTGAATATATTCATGTTTTAAATATATGGAAAATTTCTTTGAATATTTTAAACCTCATATAGTATATCATACAGTTGTAGACTTTTACAGCTTTGTTGGTATAATGTTATGTTTTGGGAATTTATCCATGTTGATGCATGAAACTAGTTCATTTATTATCACAGTTTTACAGTCTTTAATGTTGTTTATTCATTCTTTTGTTGATGAACATCTAGTTTGTATTCATCTTTTCACTCTTATAAACAGTTCTGCAATGAGCATTTCTCCATGTTCACACATAAAAATGAAATTGTTAGATGAGTTTACTAGATGCTCCCAAATTTAAAGTGTTTATAATCCCAGATGCAAGTAGGACAGTTTTTGTTGCTTCAATTTCTTATTAACATTTGGTATTGTCAGACTTTTAAATTATTTGCTAATCTGATGGGTGCAAGGAATAGCTCAATGAGCTTTCTATTGCACTTCTCTGATGGCTACTGAGATCAAGCATCACTTTTATGTGTCTATTGGCCATTCAAGTTCTATTCTTTTGTGGGTTACCTGTTTATATTTTTTATTGTTGTAAAATACGTGCATTAAAATTTACCATTTAAACCACTTAAATTGTACAATTTAGTGGCATTAAGTACATCGATATGTTGTGTAGCATATAGTTTATTAATTTTCTATTTTTTTGTGTTAAAAACTGTTACCTACTATAAGAACTTTATATTATATTGTGATTCAGTATGTGTCCATGTATACACACATATAGATGCATAATCAAAGCAAAAATTTTACAAAGTAATACTTAGCTTCACTATGTGGTATATATTCAGATATATTCTATTCTAATCTATTTTATACTATTACATGCAAGTTCCCAACCCACAGCATTGATTTAGGACCCACTGAGTCAACTATAGTTTTAAAAACTATTTTATTGGACTTTTACTTATATATTTATATTTTATTTTAGATACTTTAATCATTGTATATTTAGTAAATACCTTTACAAGTATAGCCTTTTTATTAATTTTTTTAAAGGAAAGATGGAGGCAGGAATGAAGGTGAGTAGTCAGGCAGGCAGGAGAGAGAAGAGGAGGAAACATCTTTTTTTTTTTATTTAGTTGCTCACACGGGTTGTTTTCACTGGACCTGGGACTTGAACCCAGAGATATGTAACTTGCTCCTTAGGTGATTGATGTAACTGGTGCTCTGCCACGGCGCGCCCAAGTGTAGCCTATTTTTAAGGTAATAGTGCAGGCAGGAATGAAAGAGAATAGGCAGGCAGGCATAAAGAGAGGAAGAAGAAGTATTTTATTTTATTGTTCATTTGGTTTTATTGAATTATCTTTGATTTATAACAATATGTGTGTGTATATATGTATAATGTACGTATGTACATATTTGTGCTTATATATTTAAATGTGCAGATTCACTACTAATCAGATATATGCTAGTACATTATACCCACCACCAAATTACCACAGTCTTCCACCACTGTCCACTGGACCCTCCTCCTCTACTTGTTCCCACCCCCGCCCCCTTGCCTTCTGGTAACCTGGGTTCTGCTGTCAGTGTCCAATGGTTGGCTTTCGATTTGACTGTTCATTAGCTTTGTTTTTTTTACAATCCATGTGAGTGAAATCTTCTGGTATTTGTCTTTCTCCTTCTGATTTATTCCACTTAGCATAATTCCCTTGAGTTCTATCTACGTTGTCACAAATGTCAGGATTTCATCTTTTTAGGGCTGCATATTATTTCATTGTTCATATATGCCACATATTTATTCATTTCTGACGATGGGCACTAATGTAGTTTCCAATTCATAGCTATTGTAAATAGTAGCAATAAGCATGGGGATACATATATCTCCATGAATTAGTGTTTTTTGGTAAAAACCCAGAAGTGTTTATAACAGGATCATGACCTTTCCATTCTCAATTTTTTGAGGACTCACTATATTGCTTTCCACAATGACTGTACAAATTTACACTCTCATCAACAATGTAAAAGGCTCCCTTTTCTTGTTTTCCTTCCCAACATTTGTTTAGGTAATAGCCATTCTCACAGCTGTGAGATGGTATCTCATTGGTGTTTAGTTTTGCATTTCCCTGATAACAAAAGAGAAGAAACGCCTTTTCAAACACCTGTTGGTCATTTATATGTCTTTGGATAAATGTCTTGAATAGTTAATCTTTACCCCACTAATCTTCAGTATTGCCTATCTTAAATATTATTGCTCTATAGATGAGTGGGTGTATTTCTGGGGTCACTGTTTTATCCTGTTGATAAATTTCTCTCTTTACCAATGATATACTGCTTAGTTACTATTATTTTTATAATAAATTTAAATTCGTAATCAATAGTATATAAGAGAAGTCGCATACTCTAGCTTGCAGGTCAAATCCAGCCAGCTACCTTCTTTGGTAAAAAAGAATGGACGTAGTGATGCCCATTAATTTACATATTATTTTATTAATTAATTAATTTATTAAAGGAAAGGTACAGGCAGGAATGAAGGCAAGTAGGCAGGAAGGAAGGGAGAGGAAGAAGAAACGTTTTATTTTATTCAATTGTTCATCATTGGTTGTTCCCCGGGCCTCACATCTTGAACCCTGGACCTTGGGATGTAAGTGAACTGCACCTGGTTTAACCTGCTAGGTCACCAGGGTGCACCTATTTCCATATTATTAATTGCTGCTTTTGCACTACAGGGGCAAATTTGAATATTTAAAATAGAGACTATAAATTCTTCAAAAGCTAAAATATTTACTATTTGACTTTTTATATAAAAATTTTATTGACCCATGATGTATATGAACATTTTCGGTTTTGGTATATGTCCGTTATAACCTGCAACTTATCTGTCTTATTAGTCCTAATGATTTGTATGTTAATTCTTTAGATCATTTAGGTGAACTATCATATTACCTGAGATTAATAATAGTTTTGATTCTTTCCTTTAGTTTGGTCCTTTTGAACACTATTGAATAGGAATAGTGATAGCTATTCTCCTAGTTTAGTTGCTAACTCTAAAGAAAATGCTTTTAAAGTGAATAGCAGATTGACTTTACATTTTTGGCGAACACTAATTGCCATATTCTTTTCTATTTTTTAAGAGGTTTTTTTTTTATACTTTTTTAATTTTTAGGAAAGTTGCAGGCAGCGATCAAGGTGATGAGGCAGGCAGGAATAGAGAGGAAAAAAAAGTCATTTCATTGTTTATCTTGGTTGTTTCCTGGTCCCATCTCCTGGCCCCTAGGTCTTGCACTGGGTCCTTGGGATGTATGTGAATTGTGCTGGCTGGAGTCCACACAATTAACTGCTAAACCGCCAGGGTTGCCAGTCATTGTTTGTTTTTTTTTAAATCAACCCTTGGATATTGAAACTCGAACTGAGGTTCCCAGTGATGGTAAAGGGTGGAAAGCGGGAGCAGGAGGTCCAACTGACATGGTGAAGGACTTTTGACAATTTGGTGGTAGATATGGTGTGTTGACATATATTTAACATATGGTGAACTGACACAAATGAACTTCTGTTATTTTGTAAATCAATGTTACCTCAATAAATACTTAATAAAAAGTGTTGTTTTTTCATCATAAGCGTTGAGTTTGTCAAGTGTTTTTTTCTAAATCTATTGAGCAACATTGACCATACGCTTTTCTTTTTGATAACTTGACCATTGTGTATTATATGGAGTTTGAAGAATCATTAGAACAAATTTATTTGTCTTTTTCTTCCTATTTCCTAATTTCCTTTTTCTTCCATTCTTTGACAGTGAGACCTCAATTTTGTTCACGCACACAAAGCATTACATTAAAATGAACCTCTGGGCAATAACTATCAGGGATGCTTCTGGCTGTAATTGAACTGAGATTGGTTAAGTGATTTCAATTCATATTTTACCACAGGAAATTCTGTAAGTGGTTTCCTAGAGCCAGAGATAAGACAGAGAGGGGAGCTGAAGCGTAGAGCGCTGCCTGGCCTCCGTTCCCGCCTTGGCCCATGCAGCAGGTGTGGATCTCTAGAGAGAGGCATGGATCTACATTTCTGCATGGAAGACATATGGTGTTTGCACAATATGGCCTGATAAAGAAGTAACGTCCCTTGGCACATCAAAGGTTTTATACATCTGGGAGCACTGAAGATTTTATTATGGGCAGAATATTTTCTCCATAAGCGTCAGTTAAACATTTGCAAAACCATGCTGCTGGCAGAAAATTGCAGAAGCTCATCAGATTTAGATACCCAGCCAGTCCTGCAAGAGAGTAGTATCACCAACAATGTGTTGATTTAATGTAATCTTAGTCTGTTGAGATTTGAAGAATTAAGCCTCCATAAACTACCTGCTACATTTTAAGTGCTAGTTTATGTGGATGAAAGTTTTTACTTGCATTTTTTTAGTGGACAGAAGTTTTTATATAAGAAATGTTGCAGGCCTTTATCAAGGCTCCTACACCTATGCCAGGGAGCTATTTGGTGGATTTGATATTTGCCAGCATATTTTTCACCATGGGCCATGCATTGGTAATTACATAGTAGAGAAAGAGTAAATGTAAAACATTCAAGCACATTTTGAGATTCATTTGCTTTGTTCTTCATTTCCATCTTAATGTTACATCTAACCACCAAAGTGCCAGACACTAAATCTTAGTTCATTCCTCTTTCTACAAAAACTGAACATATTTTCATATGGGTTCTATCATTACCAGTTGACAGCTACATGTTCTGTTGACTAGATGGGAAAAGCCAGCTATATCTTTGTGTCTCTGAATGTCATGAAATAGTATTCAAGTATTCAATGAAACCACAGATAGATGTGACCAAGTTCTTTTCCTTCTGAGTGTTTGAAAACATGCCCATCTTAAGAAATGTATTGCATATGTTCCTTATTCGCTTACCACTAAGTGTTCCAACTCTCTCAGTGCAGGAGGTGGATACTGCCTTGGCCTTAAAGAGCTTATTTTGAACCATTTTTTGGAACCGTTCTTCCACAAAACAGGGAGTCACAAAATACCAAATATCAAGTGAATTTGGACTAGGTTCAAAACTTTGAATTCATAAATTTGAGCTTGTTCTAAATCAGGGCATTGATGAATTCTCTAGTTTCTAGTTATTGTTCCTTTTCTGTGTGCGTGTTTGTGGTGCACACTTCATACAAACTCTAAAAGGTAGTGATAAGAAGAGGAAATTTCTATGTTTTGATTAATTAGCTTTGGAGCTGGAAGAAAAACAATCCTAAGGCTGCAGATTTGAAATTCAGAATGTTTAACATTTAATCCTCTATGAGAAGCGTGACTTTGATTCTGTTCTTTGTCATTTGTGAAAGTCACTAAAATGGGGAAGATTTACACTTAGTGATTCCTTATAAAGATATATTTTACAGATTACTTAATAATAGTGTTGAAGGTAATGTTCTGTAAAGATAACTAATGTGTTTGGTGATGCTGTCTTTGTGTGTATGTGTATGTTTGAGGGGTTAGAAAGACAATCTGGAAATGTTCCAGGACCTGAAAATATAGTAAAAAAAAAGTGACATCTTGGTATTCTTATACTTCTTTAGTGGATGATGAAACAGTACAAGGTGATTTAGAGAAAGAATTTTCACAGTATGAAAGCACATACTTAGCAGCCTGCATATTACAAGAGATTATCTTTGTTCATTAACAAAAATTTATATGATGTGAGTAGGCACTGATTGGGCTTGGGGCACAGTGATGAAACTGAAATGGTCTCTACCTTCAAGAAACTTACAGTAAGTAGAGTGAAAGACAAACAAAGCATTGGTATTTAAACTGTTATGTCCTGGTGACCTACTGGATAAATCCGCCTCAGCATGTCCACATACAGTTCAACAACCCGGGTTCAAGACCTGGTTCTGAGGCAACGATCAAGATAAACAATCAAATAAAATAAAGTGCTTCTTCCTCCTCTTTCTTCCTGCCTGCCTACGTGCCTTCATTCCTGCCTGTGTCTTTCTTTAAAAAAAGAAAAAGTGTTATGTGCGCAGTAACAGCCTGTAAAAGTGCAGCTATTGCACAACAGAGGGCAGGATTTGAGGGTGAGTGGGTGGGTGAGAGAACATCCAACCACTGGCACTGTGCCTGCAGATAGTAAAGGCTGAGTACCTGGGAGACCCTCTCCCCTTCCTGTGGCTACAATGTGTTCATGTCTACATGCAAAGATTAGGATAGTACTGGCAAAACAACAACAGGATCTGGATTTAGAACTCCTTCCTTGAGGAGTGGTTAGTGTTGATTCCTCCGCACTACACATTTAAAAAAAATTGTTCTGGGGACCAGTGACCAATATTTTAAAAATTGCTTACCAGTGCAATGGGCAAGCTAGGAGCAAAGAACAGTCCCACCAATCAATGTTCAACTCTCAGCTTGTTCATATGTGCTGAAGTTTTTTCTGTCTTTGCTTCATTTGAGCAGCACGGACACCAACCAGCCTTTTAAAAGCAGAACTTATACAACTTTCCCAAGCACCACAAGAGCACAGGTGGGTAAAGATGTCCTCTCAGGATGTGGGCATGTAGGGATTTGGTAGGGAGAATGGGGGGAGAGAGTTTAAAATAGTCTACTACAAACACCAAATACTTGGGTTTCAGGTGTATTTAAAAGATATATGCAAACACTACAGTCAAAGGTATAACATAGTCATTTATTTATGTAAACACAAAAATACTGCTTCAAGTTCCTTATGGGTTAAATGACTTAACTCCCTGAATCATCAAGTAAAATTGATGCTTCAGGACGAAAAAGTTGTTAAAAAGTGATTTCCCGAGTCCTTGACTGACACACTATTTTGACCATTTGGCCACCTTAATTGCACACCATTAAGACGACCGGCCTTAAGAAAGAAATAAGACATGTGTGTTTGTCTGTAGAGCACAGATGCTGTGACTAGTTAATGAAGTGATATCCTGGCTTCATTGCCACATTCCTCATTTTCTCACTTGTCCTTTGAAGCATTCTGGCTGCTCATTCTGGTTCAAGCTGAGATTCAACAGCACATTATCTGATGACATTATCTTATTATCTGATTCTCCCTCCCTCCCACTCTCTCATTTATTTCCCAAACATCTTTCACATACATTTTGTCATATAATTCTGTAAGGCATGGACGACAGACGTCTTTGGCCTTATTTGACCAGTGATAAAACAAAAGGTTAGTTTAGGTTAAATGATTTACTCAAGGTTGCATTAGTTTAAAAGTATTTACTATGTTCCAGACACTATACAATGAATTAGAGACACAATTGTGAATAAAACACAGTCTCTTCCTTAAAGGAGGAGTCAGGAAAGTAAACAGGCAATTACAGGATCAAGGGATAAGACAATAACAGGGGTTAAGCAGAGGGCACTAAACTAAACCTTGGGGAAAACTCCTAATCCAAACTAGGAGCAAGTAAGGGTAAGTGATCTCTAAACTGAAATCTGAAGGACCAGTGTTCTAACTAGATGAAGATGACATTGTAAAATAAAAGCACAAAGTGAGGAGAAAATACAGTACATCAGGGGAGCTGCTTTCAGCACACTGTATTAAATGTGATAAAGACAAGGCTGCATGTCTAGTCTCACAGGTTGTGTGCTGTGCTGCTCCAGCAGCATTCACATAGACTAACATTTGAAAGGCGCCTTCCAGAGCTGAGGTAGGTGGCTTCCCTGCAAGTAGAAGAATGGGTGAGGAGAGTGGAGAACCTTAGAAACCAAACACAGGAAGGTGTTTATAAATAGCCTGAAGGCAATGGAAAGTCATTGAAAGGAAGTGACTTGCCCAGGTCTGCATTTTAGAAAGATTGTACTGCTTGGGGGGATGAATGAATCCAGGGAAACCAGCTAGGAACCTGTTCCAATAAGGTAGGTAAACACCGAGACTGGTTTGAAGTGAAGTTGAAAATTGGAATCAGAATAAGTCATAGATTTAAGAGACAGAATCAATATAAAAGTGATCAGACTTGGACCAGTCTCAGCCTTTGTTCTTAGACCAATCTGAGTCCATGGTGATGTCATTTACTGATATGGGGAACACAGGAGGAAGAGTGAGTTTAGGGGAAGATGAATTCCATTTTGGATATGCTGAAATGGAGGTGAATTTGAGACATCCAAGAGAGAAGTACGTAGTTGGGTGGTCTGGAGATCAGGAGAAATAATGCTTGGCCTAAATCACAGAAACATGTTTTGCCAAAATACTTTTAGTCTCTGAGACAAAATTAATTGTGAACAGAAGGGAAGGGGGAGAAAGTTAGACAAACTGGGTAAAGGGATCAATTATAAAGCAAAACTGTCAGTGGTGAACTTAATGTAGTAGATACAGATGCTGATTTAGAAAGACGCACACTTACAAACCTATACAAAGTTATAATGAAATGCTACTTAAATACACTTTGAAGAATAAATTTAACAGCTTATACCGATATAAATAGCTTCCCTTTGTGATGGATGGTTAAAAAAAAAAATTTTTTTGTCTTTAAAAAAAAAGAAATACATTTTGGGTCAAAGACAAAGTGGTGTCAGGACATGTACTATGGGGCTGGTTGGAGCAGCTGTGTTTTTAGGGAGTGGACTCAGGAGTGAAGAGGCTGAGAAAGAGAAGAAATGGAGACTAGCAAAAAAAAAAAAAAGACCTATCTTGCAAACTTTGAGAAGGCTGTGAAGAACAGAGGCCATTTGCATGATCATTTGTCAGTGATGCTCAGATTTGACAGCATCCCAGTGAAACTAAAGGGCCGACATTGCACTTCGGACTTGACCTCTGGCATTTCTTAGTGTTGTCTATTCTCTCCTTTAGCTCCCGCTCCCCTCTGTGGGGAAGCTTACTTTCTCACCCTCCTCTGTTTTCTTTGATTTGTTTTTCTAAGACAGATGATAAAAAGTTGAAAATAGATGGAATAGAATTAAATAGAATTAAAATCGCAGTAAACAATGGAAGTTTAAGTATTGCAGTAACGTTGCTTCACAAATTAAAATAAACTCATATATGTAGGTTCCCTATATGTGCCGTTTCCCCTTCCTCAGAAAACTGTCAAGACACCCTGGCCTCCACCAAATCACCAAGTGTTCTTCGCCATTGTCCAGTGGGCTCCACCACCATTGGCCACTCCATTCACCCCATTTCCTATTGATAACCTCAGTACTATTGTGAGTGTCCAAGGGTTGTTTTTTTTTAACAAGTAAAGTTTTAATCTGGAGCAAATACAATATTCATTTTAGCAATCTCTCAAAGGAAAACTGTAAATACTTTATTTTTAAATCTTTGTAATAACATCTCTACTTCCAAAAATATTTTGCATTGTTGATTTTATACTTTTTCTAGAAAGTGGGATTTTGGGTAGGTATTTTAAGAAAATAAGATCTTAGTATATAGTTAATGGAATCAGGTTCCCAGCTAATATTCCCTCTAGTAACATACTTTTAAAATAATTTGCCTATTTATTGAATTTGTACTAAGCAGTCAGCACTACAGGGGAAACTAAAGAAGTGTAAGGCATGGAGAATGTCTACTAGAAGTTACTAATATAATGGGAAAAATAATATACAAAATATAAAAGGATACACCCTTGTGGCTGAGACGGCTGGGGTGTGGACCATGTAAAGCCCAAGAACCCAAGTTTAAGAACCATGTATGTATGTGTGTGGTGGGTGGGAAACCAACAAAATAAATAAATAAAAATGCTTCTTTCTCCTCTCCCTCCCTCCCTCTTACCCTCCCTCTCATGCTTCCTTCCTCCTTCCCATTCTTCCTTCCTTTTTCTCTCCTTCTCATTCTTCCTTCCTTTTTCCCTTCTTCCCTCCCTCCATCCCTCCCTAAGGAAAAAAAAAACAACCCAAAATATAAAAACATTTAAAAGACTGATACTCATCAAATAATTAAATACTATATGCATGTATATATGTACACATACATACATATATGTATCAACAAAAACAATGAAGTACTTCACTAAATGCTGTTTATAAATGCATTAGAAAGTCAACAACAGAAAAGACAAAAAGTCAAGGAAGTCTTTCCCTGTTCTAAAGAATGTATCTTTTAACAAATCAACACCAAAACAACTTTATGGTAAAACTTACCGTATTTCTTCAATTCCAAAGTGACATCTTTTCAGATTTTTATTACAACAGATATAATAGCTGACATTTATCGTGCACTAACTTTGTACCAAGTCCTACGTTATAAGTGCTTTGTATGTATTGACTCATGTTATACAGAACATTTAATGGAGTGAAATATTTTATCTTCTCCCCTTCCCGATAAAGTGCTATTAAAGCATTGGTACAAACTCAGCCTTTTAGAACCCAGGAATTATGGCGTGTACAGAAATAAGCAGTGCTTATAGATATAAACTTACTAAAAATTGCATTGTGGAAATGTTCTGTTAGGCTCTTGATTCTGTTTCTTGAAGATCACTCACAAACTCTGAGACATCTTTGACCTCCTCTAGCTTAACTGTTTAGCCAAAGGCACAACAGCTTCAAAATTGAAATGTCTCCATGCTAAAATAGTAAGTTAACCTCTTTCGAAATTTAACCTCATTCAACAATCATTTACATGACTCTACTTTTGGATTTCACTTAGGCCAAGAAGGTGGTTCTAATTTACTTACAAACAGGGGCTCAACTATCTAAACCACTAGTGTAAATGTTAAAATATATGGTTATATTGGGTTGGACTCTTCAGGACACCGTCTCTGTGGTGGAGATTTGCATCTGAGATTCAATGGAGTATGGTTTTTAGGGACACGAGCTGCATGGCAGAACTGGGCAAAGTAGTTGATGGGCTATGCAGTTACAGCACAGGTCTTCGCTGATCCCAGGGGGCGCTGTGATGCTAAGAGTCCTTTCAGAGGTGCCCTGAATTGAGGCAAGAGGGTCTGACCTTTGTACACTTGTATTTATTGTCAATGAAAAGACCCGACAGGGAGAGTTTGAACCTTGGGTGAGGCAGCTAATTAGGTGAGAGTAATTCTTGGAGAGGGGGAGATTCAACCTCAAACTGTCAGCAGGCATTTGGGGGAATAAGGGCTGTCATTCTGAAGGTGGGAACAGATGGTCCACTACCACGTCCACCACAGTGATACTTAGATGCTTCATATATTCATAGGCATATATACATGTATATGCATATATATGAATATAATTACGTGTGCATATATTAATATTAAAAAGCATAAATCAAGTAAACAAAACAACCGCAGTGAAATATAACATGGTAATTGGGTGGATTTATTAAATCATACACTATGGTCACTCTAGCACAATGGTTCTCAGGATTGCTCCTTAGGGAATATTTTTGAAATTTGAAGTCTCATATTTGACGCCACAAAGAGTGGGGATGTGCCAAGCATTTAGTAGGTGGAGATCAGAGATGCCAGGTGTGTTGCAATGTGGAATTTCAAGTGTCTCGTTGGCTATTCATGTAGGTAAAAAGTCTGTAAATATCTTAGCCTAGAATTTCAGCTATTTTACATATAAACACAATGTTTTTCTTTTGTTTTTATAAATTTTACTATTCAGTGACTTTTCTTATTCCAGGAATGGAACGATGTTATTTATTGGTTGAAATTTAGTCAGAAAAACCAACCAAAGAAGTAATTTAATTTGCTTACACAGCTATTACAGGACTGAAAAAGCAAAAAGGGAATACAGAGATAGTAAATTTAAGAAACAGCTATCAGAAATAGGGCTGGGAAGTAATGGGGAAAAGGTTAGAGCTATCAAATTTAAAAGCTTAAAAAAGAGGCCATATTTTTTTGTGACCCATTTTCATTCTTAGAGGGTCTGAGTACATTTTTTAATTCCTTTAAAAAATTAGTTTCTTTTCATCGACTTTTACTATAGGGCACGGAAGAGCTCAGAGGTGCCACAGAAAAAACCCAGAACACAGCACTCTATTCCCATAGTCCTCCTGTCCTCATTGTGAAGTCAACCGAAAACCAAAGCCAATTTCCTTTTGGTAATCGGAACCCAGCCAGGAGAGTAGCCCCTTCTTCGCATGCTTTCTTTCTTTTTTTCTTTCTTAGTTCTCTCTCTCTCTCTCTCTCTCTCTCTCTCTCTCTCTCTCTCTCTCTCTCTCTCTCTCTCATTTTCTCTCTCTCTCTTTGCTACTCTCCCTTCCTCCTTCCCTTCCTCCCTCTTTTCCTCCCTCCTTCCTTCCTTCCTTTCTAAAGGAAAGGTACAGGCAGGCAGAAAGAGAGGAGGAGGAAGCACTTTATATGTTTTATTTAGTTGTTTATCTTGTTTTTTCTCCCCAATCCCACCCATCTCCCCAGCCCTAGGTCTGAAACCTGGGTCCTTGGGATGTATGTAGACTGCACTAGTAGATTTAACCCCTAAGACACCAGGGCACACCTGCCTGCTTTTCCATAGCATGAGGAGCCCAAATTGGCCTGGTATCAGCTTCAACTTCCAATTCAGTGGAACCATCATTGTGATCCCACCATAGTGTGGTAGAAACATTGCTCTGTTGGGAAATAGTATCTCCAGCCTGTGGAACTCAAAGTTACAGGTTCTGGACTAGAAATCGTGAGTATTGTCACTGGAGGCATTTATTTTGGGTGTTGTAATGCTAGAACAGACCCTTCCAGTTTGTACCAGTATGTACTGGCATTGTATGTAAGCCAAATAACTGGTTTAAGATCAGGAGGCGACACACATGGAATATGTGTTAAAGGACTCTGAGTCCCCTGCTAAGGCTATGTGCTTTCTGGAGCTAATTAGTTTCTTACATACCATCATTTGACGAGGGACTGTCCCTGTGCAAGCCCAATCTTCTGGCTTGGTAGGTCAGAAAGCATCCAGTTAATGGGCAACTAATGTTTCACAGTCACTTAATGTCTCATGGTTAGTCATTAAAGCTTAGTAGCCACCTACGTACATTTCCTCAAATAGAGAATTATCTACAGAAGAGAGAATGGATTGTCTCTAAAACTAAGGAAGACTTAATTATGGCATTTTTGTCAGAATTTGCCAGAAGCTCCATATAACACCCCTATTTGCTACTGACACTTCAAGCGTCATTGAATTCCTCTGGGTCACAAGGTCCTACTTCAGCCTCTTTTTTTTTTTCTTCTTCCTGATAAAGTGCCAGTCTTAAGTGTTACTGGGTAAGTAGATGAGAATACCTCACTCAAATATGGTAGACATTACTTCCAAAATCCAAAGAGGTTAAACAATGATTATATTACTTTTAGTGATAAATGGCGTAAGGTGAATCACTCATGTCTTTCACACTGGAGGGGGTATCCTGATGTTTTCTAGATCACTGGACCTCTAGAAACTTCCCTTTTCTTGGGATTAAGATACCACTGTCTATTTCACATGTGTCTTTTTTTTTTTTGTAATTATTTATATGCTTTCAAAGCATATGCATTTCAAAACAGACAAAATTGAATATGGTGGATATATGCATATTCATTATATTATCATTATACATATGTTTATATATTAATATACTATTTATTATACTATTATTGTTTTATGATTTCATATCACTTTATATTTCACACGTGTCTTCTTAAGGCATCTAAAGTATTTGATGCTTCCTGTTTATCAGGTCCAATTAGCTTGATTCCTTTAATATAATAATCAAGATCTCTGAAGACTAGATTATGGCAGGAAACAGGAATTGACATGCTATAGATAAGACTGTAAAGGTGTACTATTGACCTTGCCACATAAAAGAAAGCAGTTTTTGGTGTAAATTGGAATAGATTAAAAAAAAAAAAATTGCATGTCAATAGAAGTACCAGGTACACAGGACTGTGCTGATTTGTTGCAGTAAGGAGAGCACATTAGGCATGCTTTGGTGGCTAAGTGGTTACGTTCACTGCCTCTGGCCAGCACAGTCCACATACATTCCAAAAACTCTGGGGTGGGGACGGGGAGCAACTAAGAGGAACAGCAATATAAAAAATAAATACTTGTTCCTTCTCTCTCTCTCTCTCTTTGCTTGCCTGACTCTGCTCACTTTAATTCCTGGCAGCACCTTTCCTTAAAAGAAAAAAAGTGAGAGATAGCACATATAGAACTTTAGTGAAAATTGGTATTATTATCTGATTAAGTTTACAGTGATTCAAAGCTATTCTGTAAGATCCATCTGCCACTGTGTAGGTCAAATAGTTTAGTGAAATAGGAATGTGATAGTATCACCACTTCTTCCCCATTCACATCTTCTGTGGTGGTACTCATCTCTACATCTCTTCAGGTGGTATTGTTTTTAGTTTTCTATCCAGGCAGTAAGAATTCCAGGGGCTTCCACCTGGCCCTTCTTGCCACAATCACCTTCACTCTGTAGGTCAGAAGAGCCATGTGCAGATCCTGCCCATCACTGAATATGTCAATTCTAATTATACATTCAGTAATGGAGGCAATGACCACAGAGTGGATCTGCAAATGTATTAGATCCATGGCAATTTATACCTGAGTGAAAACTCCATTTATCATCTCATTACCATAAGTCTCCACTTTGGTGAATCTAGTGATATTGTGGATCCTCAGGAATTAGCATTAATTCAGAAACGGTATCTAGTAATACCTAAAATATCTGGGTATTTTCTTTTATCCGAGTGCATGGTCACCCTCCTAAAGGACATCAGGTTCCTATGGGAAGGCTTGGCTGAAGATTTGTATGTACTTATGGCAATGCTGCAGGTTCTTTTTCAAGAGGATCAATCAAAAGGGTCTGTGTCTGAGGTGTGAAAACTGGAGAGGAAGACTTTTTATTTTGATGGCTCAAGTCAGGTTTTAGGCAGCAGGCCTAGAGTTTTACATGCTGCAAAGATCAAAGAATATTTCAAAAGTCTGCCCGTCCCTGTAGGTCAAGACCTTTGAGTACCAATTTGTCTATGATGCCCATATAGTAAATGTATCTACTGTGCCCCTGCCAGTTAGATGATACCACTTGGTCATTGCCATCCCAGAACCCCACTATCACAGAAATCAGAGCAGCATTGTCATAGCTACTACAAAGATCTTCTGTTGCTCCCCTCACTAATGTATTTTTCAATGCCTTAATGTAGAGACAATCATCTGGACCTCTTAGAGTATGTACTTCGGGGTTGGGTATACAGGTTACAGATGATTAAAATTACTCTAACATTCCCATAAGTCTGGATTTCTTTCTCTCTCTACATTATACCAGGGACATTCTGGTATCTTGATTTCAGTGAATACAGACCATCACTAAGTCTGAGTTTCATTAACCACCTACGCAAATTATTAGAGTCATTTTCAATGCATGAGCTAACATATTAAATCCAGACTTTCTGGTAAATACAACCATATCAATACGTTTAGCTCAATCCTTTGATCTTTATTTTGTCTGGAACTTGGCTAACAACTGTTCAGTCTTTCACAAAATCATGTCACCCATGACAACACCAATGTTGATATTTGAGATGCTAATACAACTCATATTGGTCTACATTTATAGTTCTCTTATTTACAATGGTTCTACATATAGGTAAAGCATCTTATTTTGTCTTCTGATAGAATTATGCTATAGAATTTATTTATCAAAATACACATTATAGCAGACCCTTGTGGCTCAGCTGCTAAGCTTGTGCCTGGGGAGTAGTCCATAAGGACTGGGGTTTGCAGCCCAAGAGGGGAAAAAATAAAATGAGCAACTAACTAAATCAAATTCTTCTTCCTCTCTCTTCTTTCCTGCTTTCCTTCCTCTAAAAAACAACACACATTAATTACTTTTTCTCCTTAATATACACTTAAAACATTACATTGTTTTGAAATTTGCATAGATAGGTAATTTTATCTAGGAATTTCTTTTTAGAATAGTGAGGGGAGTGTTAAAAATGCTGAGATGATGGGTCTGATAGGGTTGAGAACTGTTCCCTTCTTTCCAATCAGATCACAAGAACTCATATGTAGGTATGCCCTTGAAACAAAGTGGATCTTGAGGGCATGTGCCAATTTAAATACCTTGTTATCACTCTTCTGAAAGGTGCCTCTATTTAAGTAGAGAATTTTTAGTGTCTTATTCAATGTACTAACAAAACCATTCAGTGTACTAACAAAACCATAATAGACAGACATGCTAACAACAGAAATGAAGAACTGCCTCACAGATGCAACAAAACGCATCTATTTTATGTTTGAGTGAGGTGTTGGGGAGGAAATATTTATCTGTGCATTGCTGATGGAGTTGTGGAAACTAGCAGTGTGTTTCTTCTACTCCTCTTGTCTGCGTAATTTGAATCACAATTCCAAGGATATATGATAAATGGGAGGATGCTAAGCAAATGCTGCCACTCCCTTCTCTTCTTTCCCACATGGAATCTTTGGGGGAAACCCTGAAAGTAAGGAGGAAGAGTTCATGTTTGGTTTGTGAATGAAGGGTAGATGCTAGGTCTTGACCGAGGAACTATATACCTGATTTGCACTTCTGTGCCACCCTGAAGGCTTGCCTAGGAGGACTTGGGGGCAGCCAGGGGGCGTACCCCTTCCTACTTGCTTACTTTCTCCTCCAGAAACTCAACTAATGTCACATTCTCAGGGAAGTTGCCTTCATCCACCAGGCTGGTCTGATTCCTTTGCATGATTTTTTTCAGAAGCATTTTCCCCCTTTCATTCCTCATCTCAGTTTGTCATTACATTTATTAGTGACGACTATGTATTTCATGTCAGACACCCCCTAAGACTAGGTATCTTGCTTGTGGATGCTCCCTCTCTCATCCTGTGCCTGGCTGGTATCTGGTACAAAGCAGCTGTGTCGTATTTGTTGTTGAATGAGTGTCTGTCCCAAATTCCAGAAGAACCAACACTTAATATGATTATGAATATTACTATTGTATTTGCACCCTCTGCTGTCTGGCTGTTTGACTGCGTAGTCTGTTGAAGAGCATGGTAACTGGCTTTTGTAGAAATGAATGAATCAGGACTGGTGGAGACATTGAAAGTCTCCATAAATGAGGTAATTTGGGAACTCCTTTCTCCTCCTGTAACTCCACTCCATCCCCCTGCACCCCCCCA